>VZRZ01005134.1:169936-187202 GCA_013398175.1 Climacteris rufus | reverse complement strand
TTTCTCTCCTTTTTTTTTTTTTTTTTTTTTTTTTTCCAGCCCCGTGTAGTTTTTAGCTCAGGACTTGTGTGCGTTGTGAGAGGCATTTTTAGGTGCGGATCTGGGCGGGCTGGACCTGTGGGCGAGGACAGGGACCTGGAGGGAGAGGGCAGCGTGCTGGGACGGGTGGGTGTGTGTGGGTGTGTGAGCGAGAGGGAAACCGCGTGTGTGGGTTTATTTTTTCCTCCCATTCCTGGGGTCTGAATGGAAGCACGTTGAGCTGTAATTAAGACATCTTGGAGGCGTACTTAACTCATGACGTGTTGCTTTTCTTTTCCTCTCGGTGAGAAAGTGGCTCTCTCTTCCCTGAGCCAGGTCCTCTGCCACCCAGAGCCACAAAGAGACACTCGGGACATAGGCACACACACGCACACTCTGACTTAAGGGGAGCACCAAAACTTCTCCGCACTTCGCTGTCCTCCGGTTCCAGATGCTGGAGAGTTCTGAGAGCATCTCAAGTCGGGAGCTCCGCGCAAGGTAAAAAAAAAAAAAAAAATCAAACTTTTGGGAAAGTTTTTTACTCCTTTGCTCCGAGTCGCACGGGGACCCAGCGAGCGGTGACTGTGGCATCAGCTGCAGGGCTGCTGGAGGGGTTTCTGAGCCATCTAATTTGGCAGCTGGGGCGGGGGGCGAGGGTGAAAGACTGGCTAACTTCAGTGTCTTTGACTTTTAAGCGCTCTGTGTTACCAAAGGAGGGATCATGTTGCAACTGCAGATTCCCTCTGAAAGACAAAAGTCATATACTTCTGCTCTGTGCCTTCCTCCTGCGGGATTATGCATCTCACAGAGATTTGTCTCTTTTTTAAAAAAGTGTTTCTCCATCCGTTCAGATGCTTTTAGAAGTTTTTAGCACGCAGGAAATAGAGAACGGTAGACTGAACAAACATTTCAAGGACTGGAAGTTAGATCTGCACAAAGTACTGCCCATCCAGTTGGAAGTAAGAAGATTTTGATAAGATGTGATATGTTACATACTGATGTCATATTTGGCTATTTATTGTCAGAGAAAGCCTGAATAACATTTGGCACAGGTTTCTGTGCCATCTCCACTCACCAAGAAAGTTAGCATAGCTCAGCATTTCACATGTGCAGCTGCACATGAGCTGGTCCTGCACAACTGCATATCCTGTGATAACTGCATCATTTTACTGTCTGCTTATTGGGGTTTTGGGGTCAAATCATTGTAAAGGTGTCGTTCAGAACGTTTTTCATGGCAAAACTCCTTGTGTGGCATGTTTAGACACCAAGGGTTGGAAAGCTTTTGTGTGTTTGAATTGAGGAGGTTTATTGCTGTTTGTATACAATTAGTAAGGGTCTCATTATTGCTGGGGTCTCTCAGGGCAGAAAGTGCTGCCATATACATTGCTGCTCCGTGTCATGTAAGTGATACAACACCTCCAGGAGACTCTGGGAGCCTGGCAATGTGTTCAAGAGAATCGTGCAGATGATTAACAGCAATGAGTTTGTTCTAATGGCTATCAAGAGTGCCTCAGTGCCCAAATGTGGAAAGAAGAAAAGTGGAGAGAGTCCTGTTGTTCTGTTAGGAATTTGTATGGTGTGGAGTTGAAGACATAGATGCAAGGTAAAAGTGTCATTAGGGGATACAGACCCTCTCAATAAACACAGTTTCTAGAGACAGGTTAATTTCAGCACGTGGAGAAATACATCACAAACAGTAAAATTATCATCAACTCACGAGGGAACCAGGAGTCTGCAGTCTCCTGCCAAGGTGTGCCATGCTGGATGGCAAACCCTCCTGACACACAGGGACAGCTCTTGCTTCCTTGGGTTTTTGTATCTCCTGCAAAGCACAGCTGAGCAAAGTTGTTCTGAATGCGCTGTCTGGGTCTCTGACCCTTGTTCCACCTGTGTTACAGTTAGTGTCAAAGGCAAGGGGAACAAGGAAAAATGCAGAAAGGAACAGAAAGAAAAGGGGGAAAAACAGCAGGTTTTGATACTTTTCAACACAACAGTTAAAGCAAAGCGGGGGGGGGGGTGCAGAGATAAGCTTTTTCAGGTTAAACCAAAAAAAAGGTCAATGTAATAATCAAGATGCTGCCAGTCTTCACTGAAATTTTGCCACAAATCCTGTCTTCCTAATAAGATTCCTGAATGTATAGGCAGATTCTGATAAGAAAGAGGAAAAAAGGGCTGTGCCATTATGTATTATGTACCATTAAAGTATTCTCCACAGCCATGTCCTCTTCAGAGACTCACAGCGCAATCCACTGCAGAGCATCCTTCCATTGTAACCCCAGTGGGTTCAGTTTGCTCCTGGTGTCAGTCAGCATGGTTAAAACAACCAGCAGCTACTTAAAAAAAAGAAAATACACCAAAAAAAAAAAAAAAACTCAACAAAAAACCCCATAAAGTAGGGGCGGGGGAGAAGAGGTTGCAGGAAAGGATGGAGGGTTTCTGTTGCCTTCAGGAGCACATCTTTATTTTTACAGTTTGTAAAATTGATAAGGGTGTTTTCTGCTGTAGGTCTCCAACATTTCTGATTTTATGCTGATATGTGGCTAACAGGAAAATTTTTGTCCACTATAGGCCACAGCCTTGAGCCAAAAGAACTGTAATCAGTACTTAATACTCGCTTAACCTCCTTGCCCCTCAGTAAAAAATCTGGAAGCAATATGGACCACCCTTTAAAAAGTGTTTTGAGATCCTCAAGTGAAGAGGGACTTTGCAATTGCTTATATTTAAATATATTAAAAGTTTTCCAATTCACTGCAAGGATTAAAGTGTGAAAACTGGAATTAATGTTTTCTGCTTTTCATTTGCTTTTTCACTGAAGCAGTGCATGAACTATTCCTGGAAGTTGAAATATTTTGCATTTCTGTTTCATTGTAAACCTGACAGTGTATTTCATTGCTTAAACTCTATGAAAATGAAAAATTTTGTGGGGAGAAAAAGAGAAGTTATTTCATATGACAGGCTGCTTCTGTTGGTGGTGAGGAAGTATTAGACATTCTGTCTCCGCTGCTAGGAACTGTAGCATACAGTACTGCACTTGAAAAGGCAGCTTGTAGCTGGTAGGTAACAAAATGTTCTTTGGGGTGAAAAAAAAAAAAGAAAAAAAAAAGCCTGAATATACCTAGGATTTCAATCAATGGTGTTTAAAGAGGATTAGAGGAAACAGCTGGCTAAACAAATATTAGGTGTAGAGTGGATGCAGTGGTATAAATTAATAATGCAGTTCTTTATCTGCCGTATGAATGAGAGGTTTTGTGGAGATAAGGCGACCCAAACACGGTCACTGGATGCCACCTAGTGGATCCCGCCGGCTCTTTTGGCAGAGTTTTCTTAACACTCACAACATCTGTAATTAATTCAGGTGCAATTTAACTGTAAGTGGTTCACCTTACTCGGGTTTGCCATTAAAACCAAAAATCAGCTAGCTGTTCGTTTGGGGTTTTTAAAATTATATCTTTAAGGGAGGTTACCTCTGTGTTTTAAGTGCTCATTGGATCTGATAAAAGTCAGTTCAGCTTTTATTTATGATGTGCCACTGGCATCTGTTTGTAAAGACTGGTTAAACCACTCGGCAGCAAACAGCCACAACTTAACACTCAGCTTGATGTACCCAGCTGTTAGTGTAAAAGGGAAGAAACTTCTGTACAAATATTGTGTCAGGGGAAGCTGTGTCCAGCAGTCAGGATTTCAAGGTTCCTTCCAAAAGTCTTTTATCACATAGGAAGTGCTTTTGCTGACCCTCTTTTTGTTTTGTCCCCGAAAATTGTGTAAATAATAAGCGTAGATGTAGAAAATGTATAATTTCTGATAGCTGGTAAAAGGTCATAAATACTTTTTCTCCACCTGCTATTTATCTCCACCTTCCTCAGGCATCAGACATACTTTTAGTTTAAACTGCCCCTTTTATTAGGGAAAGGAAAATTGTTTATTTAATATGTACAAGGATTGTTTATTCAGTGGTAGGTATTCAGGTGCTGTCAGTTCTCACAGCTCTAAAAAGGATCCCATCAAATGACAAGGTTTTAAGCAGGCAAACAAGCATCTGAATATACTTTATGATCAGAATTATGGTATGTGACCAGCTCACACGCTTCTGCTTCCTAAGCTTTTTCTAAAATCTCACCATCAACACAGCTTCCTCTGCAGTCACCCCCGAGGCACTCAGACCAGGGGATGAACACTGATCCCACATTCTTCAAGTAAGTGCCACAGTGGCTACTGGAGCAAAGAAATATTAAAGTACATGGCAAAGTCAAGCTTCCTGTGCTTCCCATTCTCCTGATTTTAATCTCTGAGCTGCAGTAAATCAAATGGCAACATCACACTCAGCAGAACAAATAATTTCTATGTCCTTCTCGTTCTCACAGCTTTGCAAACACAGTTTTGATTTTCTTTACCTTAGGACAACAGAGTGGGTATCGTAAACAAGACCAGTGGGTCTGGAAACAAGCATTTAAAGCATGCATTGGGAAGTCACACAGTAGTAGCCTACACTGACTACTCTGGAATCTTTTCTCAAGACTTAACTTGAAACATTACCACAGGAGGTTGTTAACACGATGCAGTTAATGGCTGAAGTCTGCTTTTCCATTCATCAGGCAAAGTTTATGAATTAAAGACCAGGAAGGTAAAATACCGTGGCAGCAAATGGGCTACTTGCCTCGATCCTGTGCTTCATAGGTGGCTTACCTTCCTTTTCAGCTCTTCCTGGCCTGGTACTCTGAATCACAAGGGCTGCTAATGGAAAGATACTCAAACCTTATTAATGAGAGTCTCTGCAAGGCCACTGAGCCTCTCCTGGGACAAAGCTTTCCACTGGAACACAGTCACTGCTGCTTCCTGGAGCAGGGCATGTCAGGGCAAAATCTGCATCATTAATGGCCTGGCATAACAGAAATAAAGCCATGAGACCAGAAGAATGTCCCTGGATATATGAGCCTTGCTTCAAAAAATGTCATCTTGGCATTTGTCTAATAGCAGGAGACCATTATCTTGAGACATCTTTCCATTAATAATATCTTCTAATTACCTTAAACGCTTGCAGCCTGCAAGGAACATTTGGGCCATGGGGACACAGACTGGAAATGTGTTTGACAGGAATCGAAGTGGTAGCAAACTAAAGTGGCAAACTACTCCAGTGTAAAAAGAAGGAAAAGTTAGAATCACAGAGTGGTTTGGATTGGAAGGGGCCTTAAAGGTCATCTCATTCCAACCCCTCTGCCATGGGGTTACTCAGAAATTGTTCAAATTTGTGTTTGGTCAATTTCGTTTTGTGTTTTTGCAAGTGGGTATATTAAGGGTATTTTTACATGTCAGACATTTATTTGCACTGCTTATGTCATGATAATTGCTATCTCAAGCACTTGATAACTCAGCACCTAAATTGTATCAAGTTTTAGTAAACTATACCATGAGGTATACTTACATCTGTTGTGATTAACACTCTTCTGTGTTCAGAATTCCTTTCTTGCAGTGATGCCTACACACACAGAGAAGTGTCAGTCTGTGTGCATCCATGCCTGCATCACTGCACTGAGACATCCTGATCCAGAAACACCTGATATAAGCATTACTTACATCAGTAGCTCAGTGAAATCGATAGAAAATCCAGCAGGCTTCAGTGAATTAAAGTATTTATCTATTTGCATGCATAATATCACACATGACTGGTCAAGCAGCAGTACATGAAGCTCCTAAACAGCAAATGTGTTTAGTTTTATAGATACAAGTACCTCAGTGATGTCAATAAAACATTAAGTAAAACTGCACATTTGTAAAGAGTAGAGGAATCAAGACCTGCACCTATGGAAGAAGTACATGATTAATGTAGGGAAAAACCTTTCATTTGTAAAATAACTTCCCAAACTCTCCAATCAAAACTGAGTACCCATTTATTCATTAACATTTGGGAAAACACATGCTACCCTCCAATATATTTATGTGGCTGTTGCTTGGTGTTTTCTCCATAAACATATTTTCAGGCAAAAAGAAAAACCACCCCTGTGTCACATAAAAACAATACTGCCTAGAAATAGAGAAAGCACACTGAAAAATGTGAAAACATTGGAGTATTGGGCCCAACTAGGAGATTTATAAGAACCATATCAGAGAAAAAAAAAACCTTACAGTGGGTGTTCTTCAGTGGTAGTTCTTCTACTGAAATTGCAGTGATGCACATGGTCAGACCATAGTGGTGCCACCACTTTCTGATCAGACTGCTCTTGGCCTGAGGTGATTTGCTCAGCTTTCTTAACACCCAAGGTGCCGTACGTGCAGCAGTGAAGATCTGGGATTTAATTTTCACGCTTAACCAGAAAGATTTATGCACACATTGGTATTTTCAGAAAAAAAACCCTATATTTCTGGACTTCCAAATGTCTGAAGAAAAATGTCAGGTTCTGCTGAGTCCTTGTAACTTGTTTCTCTAATAACTTTTCATTATATAGACCTAAAATGGGTGCACAAAGCATGGTTCAGCTTTTATTAGCAAGTCAAACAGGCAGACAGATTTGTTGGCTTGGCTTGGCTTGGTTTGGTTTTCTTCAGTTGTATTTATTATTTGATTGGTGTCATTAGAAGGCATTTGCACTGGCGTCACAGTAACGACACGAAAGAAGGAGACAGAAACCTCTGGAGATCAAGGAACAAGTTCTGGGCTTCCCTGCCCATCTTTATTCTATATGTGTCTTATAAATCACTGTGCATTGGAGGAGACAAAGAGTCTCCCCTCAATCACACTGGTCAAAGGAAATGTCCATCAAACTTCTGTGCCCAGAAGAAAGGAATGTAAATAAAAAGATCCCGTTACAATAACATGACTATGTTTACAGAGAATGTCTGAGAAACTAGTTACAAAAGAATGATAACATCCAGAACTGCAAAAGTCAGGGCAACACACTGGTGCGCTGTAAATAAACTTGATGATCTCAAAGTCCTTGTCCAGCCTAAACCATACTAAGAGCTGTGTAAACGCAGTGTCTGGTGTGCCTGGGGTGCTGTGTCTGGGCACATACATCATGTCCTGTTGCTTTGATGTGCTGTGGGGACTTCCCTCTCTGTGAGCCAAGAACCAAGGAAAGACAATGAAAATGTTGATCTCTCAAGCATTTTCTAGATTTTGCCCAGCTGAAAAAGCAAGTAGGGAGAACTGTAATTCAGCTGTTATTATTGATGCAATAAATTTAGCCAATGAATGGGTTGTTGCTTCCGGTTTCCAGGCATCTCATTCTGTTTTCGCTCATGATCAGGCTAAGAGAAGCATGCAGCTATTACATTTTTCCAAAGCAACCTCCACAGCTGGTTCCATCTGCATTTTAATGTGAGTTCCGCTCTGATCAAATCCGACAATAAGAAAAACTTTCAAATCCAGCAGGCCATCTCCCCAGTAGGGTGGCAGAATAATAGTGGCAAGTTTAACGTCTTCATAAACAAGCTAGGGAAGATATTTCCATGATAAAACTAGTGTGACATGTTTTCAAAACTGGTTAGGAAATAAATAGCTCACTGTGACAATAGAAGCACATTTAAAATGGGATTTTGCCAGGGCCAGTCAGCATTGGTGCTCTTCAAGTTTTTCATTAGTAATTTGGATAAGGGAATAGGAAATATGCCTAAGTTTTTAGAAAATGCAAAGTAGGAAGAGACTAAATTATTTTGGAAGCTGTGCTTTGAAGTTAAAGTGGTTTTGCCTGACTGGATTAAAAAAAAAATTTAAAACAATGTTTTCAAAAAACAGAGTGTGGTAAACTGAGGCACAGATAAAACAACCCACAAAGACATTTGGGCATCTAAACAAGCAGAAAAGTATTTAACAAACTCTGAAGAGGTACATGAGTCTTCACACTTTGTGACCCAAATCACAGCTCTGTTCGTGAACAAAGTAATTCAGACACAATTCAGCCAAATCTGACTTCAAAACTTATTTGGGTGCATGGAACTTGAGAATTATTTGTTTTCAGTCATGAAAATCTGAGACAGAAGAGACAAACTCACCTATGAATGCCACTGTGCTGAGTGACAGAAACTTTAGATTTACTGTTTTTCAAGACATATCAAGCAGCAAAAAATATGCAGAGAATGATGAGATAATGTCCCTTGAATAGGACTTTGTCAAGGAATAATGGTCATCCACAGAAAGTTAAACTACCACACTTATGGAAAACGATGTAAGTGTCAAGAAAAGGCACAGACATTTATTTCCAGACCAGGAGACACAGATCCTGTCCAGTCATGTAGTAAGGGTGACTTACATTTGGTGCATCTGCTGATTGATGGAGATTCTCTTATTTTATCTGAGGAAGGCTGGTTCAGGTCTGAACCATTACTGAATTATCTGATTTTTTGCACTTCAGCTTTTTCCTGACATTGTACTGGGGAAATGTGAACTTTACTTCCAGCTGATTACGGATTTCACAAATCTGTGTTTATTTCTGTGACTTGCATTGCAAAATAACAATGTCAGAAAACAGCCTTCCTTCTGCACACAATTATTTTCATCAACTCTTCTTTTCATTATTATAACTTTAGAAACTACCATGGAACCATGACTGACAAGGTTTATGCTTTTTAATATGTATTTCTAGAGAGATATCGTTATATATAACAACTGCCCAGTTTACATTGAGTTTATCACATAAAAATAAAGCAAAATCTTACAGATGTAAGTGTAAAAATGGTGACCACATTGCAGAGGGCAAGAGCTCATCTTGAAAAATACCTAGAGAGAAGGGTGGGGGTGGAGGTCTCTAGTGTGGAAGCACACCATCTTTGAGTTCCTTTGACACCAAATACCCAGTTTGACATAGTTCTTGTGTCAGGCTTGAATATTCCCCAAACTGTGACCCAAAGTCATCAGAAACACAGGATCCTGATTTCATGAATTTTGGCTTTCTTGCCACCTAGGAGGAAAGGTTCTGTTGGCCATGGAGTTACAATCCCGTTATATCTCCATCAGGGAAATTTATAGATCATCTTTTTCTCCTTTTTTTTTAATCTGGAAGAAAACCAGAAGCAAGAATTCTCCTCTTCTTTTGAGATTAAATGTTTGGAAGTTCAGTTAAAATGTGCAAATCAGGATAAGCAAAAGGACAAATTAAACACTGTTCTGGTCAACAGCTGTAATTTTTTTATTCCCATGTTTTTAGGATGCATATTGTACTTTTAGGAAATCGTGAAAAAGGCAGTTCTGATTCTCTGTAGGCCGAAAAGCTCTTCCCAGACTATTTTAAGGACAACAGAACACACAGGAAATACAAGTGGGCTTACCTCAAGGAAAATTTGGTTCATACTCCTCCGTCGTGGAAGCTTAAATATGGCAGATGGCCTAGAAAGCATAAAAAAAATTCTCATAACATTTTGTGGGTTTGTTTTATTAGGTCACCAGTTTTAAGTCATAATATTAGATAAGGGCCTTGACTCCCAGTAAGAGAAGTCTTTTGACCTTTGTGCTTACAAGGGAAAGCTTGAATATATGAACTGCAGAAGTAAATTAGGGAGAATAAAGAATTAGAAAGGACATGATATTACAAAATTATGCCAAACCTGCATTCTAGCAGCATTTTCTGTTGCCTTTCAAGAAAAAAAGGGCAAAAATAGTGGGGAAAGAGTAAAATGTATCAAAATGTCAGTATTGCTTTTTCTCAAACAAGAGCAGAGAGGTGTGGGGAGGAAGCTTGGCTCTACTGTGCGTAGTAGGCACTGCTGTGAAATGTGGAACAGTGCTCTCAGAACTGTGTTTCACTGAATCTAGAGAAGGAAGCAAAACAGGACAGGGAACAGAAAACACAAGGCTCATTTGCACTGTTTCCCAACTCAGTCCTCCATCTCCTATCATCCAGCCCTTAATTGCTCCTGGCTTTGACCTTTAATGCAATTCTCCAGCACTAAAGTGATCAGCATCTCTAGATTGACTCAGGAAGCTGTGGGTGCTTCATGCTTGATTCAGTGCTAGAAGAGCCTTTGGAAGTGCCATCTTTCATCTCAAAATTACCTCAAATATATTCCACAGAGTGCATTGCTTGGACAGTGAGCAATGAGCCCACAGATTTGCCTGTGATGCTGACCTTTGCTTTCCTCTTTCTGAAATGAAATCACAGCAGAGGATAGCCATACGTCCACAGGCACAAAACAGACCATTATGAATAAGTGCTTGCTGTATCCCTCTAATATAGTTTATCTGCTGCTGCAGGAATTCTGGTATGATTGCCAGTCAGGCAACTTTATTGAAAAGCTGAAGACCAGCACCTTGCTGCTTGCACCACCCTGTCACTCAGAGTGATAACTTCTCAGCGCACAGAGGACTTCCAGGGAATCATCTGTGCCACCTTAGCTCCTCCCTGTTCCAAGGAAAGAGCTGTGGTTGCTGTGCTGGCAGAGAATATAGCACAATATCAATTTGAGATTCAGGCACCTGAGAGCACATATTAATTGCCATCATTTAGTTGTGTATTAGTTGCAACAGGAGAGTGATTATTGCTGAGTAGTTAGGACATTTTGCTGTAAAGATCTTTTACTGTTGCTTGTGAAGCATTGCTTCAGTCCCCTGCTCAGACCTAAATCCCTGTGTGACTTTGAACAAGTTGGAGGCTCTTAGCCCTCCATTCCTCCAGCTACCAAGGTGGGGTGATAAAACTTCCTCTGTTCAGAGAAGACAGAGATATTCATGCAGGCAACCTCAGCAGTTTATCTGGTATAGAGTCACCCATGAAGCTGTGCAGCCAGTTCAGTCAAGCAAGGCCTATTACTGCTTTCAGCTCAGTGCCAGATTTATTCCTCCTTGTGGCACTGCCCCAGGAAGTCTCTGCCTTCGTGCAAGCCAGGCTAATCCTGACCCTCTCCAATGGCTTTGGGAAGGTTTATAATAAAGGAAAACCAGAGGACCTGCATGGAAAGTGCATCTCCATCCTCAGTCATTGCTCAGCTGGTACCAAATCACTGTTCTGTCTGCCAACTTGTGGTCCCAGCAGGGTCTGTGAGCTTTGGTGAATCACAGCAAGCCAGTCACTGAGCCCAGAGCAACAATTCCTAGAGAAGCTGGAATAGTTCTCAGCACTCATATTGATTTGGCATGCCATCTTCTGCAGTGCTTCAAATAGTCAATATGCCAAATACAGAAGAGATGTCTGTATGTTACAGACTACAAGAAAGTGAACATAAGTAAAATCTAGGCTGTCTGAGAGTAGTGGGAATTGTTCATGTGGGGAAAAGAAAAAAAAAAAAAGAGGTAATTATCTGCCCCAGAGACTTGCCAGCTTGCTCCTAGAAAAAAACATAACAAACTACACAGAGATATGGAAACAACAGCAAAACCTACATCAAATTCATGCAGTTTGCCACTTACCAATGGCACATTTTAGTGATCAAAATTGAAACTAATAAACTAGTCTATATAGAAATTACATAGGGAAATGTATGCACCTTTTTGGATGCAAGGGAACCTCCATTATTCACTTGGTTTAAGATACATTATATGTTAATGCTGTGCACTTTACAAAGACAGAAATGTCTACACAAGTCAAAGGCAAATAAAAACCTGGTCAAAATGCCTCGAGCAATGAGGTTATTGTTCTTCCTGCAGAAGACAAAAAAGGCAGTTCTGGCTCACACTTTGTTGAAAATAGTCATGCAATTTCCACTATTTACTTTTCTAAAGGTTAATACAGCAGCCTGCAAGACCTTGAATAATTAGAGTGAGGGTTGTGTATGCTAATATCTTCTGACTCATTGACTCTGAGGCCAATAATATTCCTTTTGATTTTCTGACTTCATTTTCCTGTTAAAGTATGTACAGCCTCTGAAAGTACTGATTTAAAGATTTGTAGACATAATGGGAATTCTTTCAGGTGCATCTGTTCAAAGCAGGTGAAATTATTTCTTATGCTGGCCTAGAGCATCATCTATCCTGTCAACAGGTTTTGTAGTGTATCCCATCTCCTTGGATTAGATGGAATGCTGCTGTGGTAAAGGTTTCATTCCTCTCTGTGCTGAAGGAAGGGTTCAGTTATCAGAGCACCCTGGGCTGACTCTCAGCCAGCACTGCCCACCCTTGCCCAGCTGATTCCCAGATTCTGTTTCTGTGGGTATGTGCTCAAAAAAGATGTCACAAAATAAAGTTCACTTTTATTTATTGCGTGAGAAGACACCATGGATTTTAGATAATTTAGTGTATTCAAGATTTTAGCATGTGGGACAGCACATTTCTAACCTTGGAATTTCAGGAAAGTCAACAGGAATTTGGACATGCAGCTGAAAAAGATATTACCCGCAAAGGCATTCATTGTGTTGTATTTCAGTAGCAATTGCCACACTTCTGACATTATATCTGCAGTTTTTGAAACAAACAGGAGCTGTGGGCCTCTCTGAGAGATGCTTTTCTAGGCAGAAACTGAAGGTTCCTCCAGCAGCCTTGGAGGTTCTTGCCACAAGCTCATCTTCAGAAGGCTTTCTTCAGAACCACAAAAATAATAAACAGCTTTTGCAAATCACTTTTCATCCCTCTGTCTTAAATAGCATTACAGAGATGGCAACTAGAATCAGGTCATTTAAGTAGACATTAAGGTTATTTTTTTTAATAAAAACTTGTGTTCTGGAACACAGCAGTTTCAAATCAAAGAGAAATCTTATGAAATGTTCTTCTACACATCCATTATGCAGAGAATCCTCAATGTACATATACAGACTCAATTTGCAGTGCCTGTGCATGATCGCCCTGTGCCCTGCTCAGGGGTGTTGCACAGAGCCACCGTGAGACCCAGGGAACAGAGCAGCAAGGAACACTTTGCCAGAAAACATTTTCAGGTCAGGATGTTGCCTCAGCTACCTTGCAACTGCTGAAAATGTTTCATGAATTTATAGCTGTGGATGTCCCCTGTGAAATTAATAACTTTGCTTCAGTGACCAAGTGTAGATGATGCTGTTTAACCACTCCTTTTGCCTGATGGAAAACAAACAATATTTACCTTTGACAGCACCCACTGGTCTGTTTTGCCAGTGCTAGAAAATTAAGTCACTTTTCCTTTTTTTCTGACGTCCAGGAAAAGGAAAATTGGGCTGCACAACTTTATCCTTGTAAAACATTAAAACACAAAAGTTTCAAATATCTTCACATTCTTCAGAAACGTTTTCCTTTGTTTGGGGTTTTTTGTTGTCGGTTTGGTTTGGTTGGTTGGTTGGTTTTTTTTATTCTGTATTTTTTTTAATTAATTTGTTTTTCATTGGGTTTTTTTTGAGTATTTTTTTAATGTAGAAGCTTTGTCCTGGGTATTTTAGAACACTTAGAAGCTCCATTTCTAGATGCCCTGGTGAATGCTATGTTGATAGATTTTATTCTCTTATATTCTTAACTTAAAAACATGAAAAATGAGAATTTTGAAGCTGGAAGGTAACATGCAGGTGGGAGGACAGTGCAAAATATCTACAATTTTTCGTGTAGGGAATTAAACCTTCTTAGGAAAGGCGGAAAAATATCACCTTGGCTAAAATAATAACTGACTGAGAAAGTGTAGGTGCTTAACAGCTGCAAAAGTTTGAAGTGAGCACAGAGAAGTTGGATGCTGGGCCACAGTCCTGGATGTTATTTTATCCTGGAGTTTACTGCTTGCTCTGCTATGGCACAGCAGGGGACTGCACTGTCCCTCCCTGAGCCTTTCCCTGCAAACCCATCCTCTGTCCCCAGACTGAATAGCAAGACAGAAAATAGTTCCTTATGGATTTTTTTTAAAAGGTAAATAAATAATAAATAGATGTTAGAAAGTATAAAGAATTACAAAGAAAGGAATCAGCTAAAGTCCAAATATTGTTTCTGAATTCAGAGCACACAAGGAAAATCTGAGTTGTAGTCAAGGTGCTATTTATAGCTTTTATGTTCAGAGTTTATAGTAGAAATGAGTTTATAATGGAAAGTATGTCAGGTTATGAGTGTGCCAGTACCTTTTTTCCAACAAAATCTAATTTGAGACATTTAAACAGAGGTGTTTGGAGTAGAAGACTAGTGTCGAAAACCTTTTTTTGTCTTTTCTTATGACCAATTTGAAATCCTTCATAAAATATGTGTGCCAGTCCTTTTATAGTAATAATGAAGGGAATTACTCTGCTTTGAAATAGCATCTGACTTCAGAGCCTTTGATGCACCAGTTGTGAAATAGAGGTCACCCACTGACTGAGACAGGAACTGTGAGGGAAGGTGCACAGCCCCTGCACATCCTCAGTGCCTTCCCTGATTTTGGTTTTCCCTTTTGCTCTCACTTTGCCCTCAGGAGAGGTGATCTGCTGCCACCACCCTCTGCTCTATTCAGAGTGGCCTGTGGGCTTGAACGCAGACTTGACTCACTCTCCAGCCCTGTTCCCTGACTTGTTTCAGCAGGGAACCTGCAGCTGTGCTTTTACCCTTGCTGCCAAAATCTAGACTACAGTCTGCTTCACTTTATGCATTTAGAGCTGTGCTACAGCTGAGGAAGGACTGCTTTCCCTTGGAGTCACCACGTAGACCATGCTGAGAACTGAGGTCCCAGCCAGATGCTCAGACAAAAATTGTTTTTCTCCACTTCCCCTCCTCAGCTCCTCATCCACATTCTTGGAGGAAAAAAAAACCTTGTTTTGTTGCTGCAATTGTTGTCCCCTTCCCATGGAAGAGAAGGTATCACGTTTCTTTAATTGATTTTCCCTGCAGCACATCTGAGACTCTGTGACTCCTTGAGTCTGAAATGCCTCTGGTATCAAACGCCAGGAATTGTTCCATCTTGACACCAGCAAAGATCAAAGCTAAATGCCTCAAGTTAGTCTAGAAGTGAGAGGAAAATGGTCCTTACTCTACATTTATACAAAACAGATCCATGACTACACCTCAAAAGATGTGGGGTATAAATATGAGATTAAAAGAGCAGAGTTCAAAGGCATTAAATCTATGAAGTGTAATCTTTCAGTGGCACGTTGGAGGTGAGAAACTTATTTTCATTAAATGCAGGGTTTATATGCATGCCTTTATGTCTGTGTCAGATCTAATTAGAGCAATGACCTGATTTTTTGGGAAGAGATTTCTACTGTCTACAGCCTTTCCAGTGAGACTGGGTTATTAAAAAGCTCATCGATTATATTTTTCATTTTCAGATAATTTCATTTTGTTGTTATGAAACTGCTTTTTCAATAGTATCCATTCCTCAAATTGACCAAAAGACAAGAACATTTTCTAAGACAGCTACCATGTGTCAGTCAATGGAACCATATTTTTTAATCTGCTGTTGTCAGTGACATTTTCTTTAGTGTGTTTGGTTGTATTAACAACTATGGCCCCAAAAATGAGAAGCTTTTCTCCCCTTGGATGTGCAGTTCCTGTGAGAATGTTAAAATAGCTGTTCTACATGAATAACCCACTTCAGAAACAGATTAACCATCACACAGGTATGAAGGAGGGGTGGGTGTGGAGGTTGCATGTGGGACCTGCTCAAGCCCATCCTGTGAGATTCCAGTCCCAGAGAACAGAAAGTTAAGTTTGTGAACAAGTATTCACTCTCTGCCTGGGGTCCTCAGTAACTGTGTGAGTAGCCTTTCTTTCTTCAGAGCAGACAATAACATGTCTTGATGCTTCAAGAGGGAAAAGCAGAGAGAAGGAATTTTGTTGCGTGTTTTGTGTTGGATCATTTCTCTCCTTGCCTCAATAGAAAGAGGATGACAAAATTCCTGTGCACTGGTTACTCTTACCAGCTTTTACTGGTGCAGTCATGTGAGTCAAAAACACATTTTGCTTTATCAGAGTGTTATCAACAGCCAAAGTTGAATGTTCATCCATACATATGTACATGTACATAAATACACATGTATATAAATGTGTGTATATAAATAAATAGCTTTATTTATATATATAAATAGCTTTATATATAAATAGTAGATGTACAGTGCAGAACCTCAGAAGGGTTGTCCATTTTTCCTGTTGTAGCTCAGGCAGAGCATCACCTCTCCAGCTTGCAGGAGTAGCACCGATGCAGCAGCAGGTCCCACCCTCATGGCCAAGATAGGTGCAAGTTTCTGGGCTGGTTCAAGCATGTGAAGTGCAGAGTTTCTCTGGGACAGCCATGTGTGAGCAGAGCAGGACCTGGGGTCTGTAGATACCCCAAAGATCACTTGTCCACTGTCATGTGCCACTGATACCGCTGCACAAGTGGAAGAAACCTGTGCTTTCTGTAATAAAGGTTCACTTGGCTCCAACTGCTATCAATTATGCTCTTGGAGGCTTTATTTCCCTCTTAGAGCTATGCCTACACCAGGACTGACCTGTCAGCATCTCTCTACCTATCTAGCTAAATCAACAAACCCTCTCTAGTGTAGATTAAACTTAATTAGGGATTAGCACAGCTCCCAGATCTGTTTGGAAGCCCTCAGGCTGCGAGGTGGAGCTGGGTTAGTTTATGGAGGCCTTCACAGGGATAGGTTTGGGTATTCGAGGCTCTTTTTTTAACCCCTGCTATTTGACTCTTTAAAAGTCCTGCCCTGGTAAGAGGCTGGAGAACAGCATTTAGACTG
Source organism: Climacteris rufus (assembly GCA_013398175.1). Taxonomy (NCBI): domain Eukaryota; kingdom Metazoa; phylum Chordata; class Aves; order Passeriformes; family Climacteridae; genus Climacteris; species Climacteris rufus. Next base: position 170,678 of record VZRZ01005134.1, on the reverse strand, counting down.
CAAACCTGGTGTCTGGATGTAAGTGAATCTGTGCATTTGGCCTCTGAGAAAGAAACTGAGCTGACCCCACAAGATTTAAACTCCTGTAAGTGGGAGATGCTAGAACAGTGTCCCATGCCCTGTGTGCACTGCAGTTTGTGTAGCTTGGGAAATTTCTACATGTCACTGAGATGAAAGCTGTAAGCTCAAGTAGGTGTCAGTATCTCAGTTATTTTATTTTATAATTTATGGTCCTGGTATAAAATCACAACCTTGGCTTCTAAAAGCAATAAGGAAATGGCAAGCCTTGATCATGCACAGATTTCTCATGGTCTGACAAAATACTTGAGGTAGGTGACGTTGCATATGGTGTAGAGGAAAACAACAAGTATTCCATGACTGTGGAGCATCTGGAAAGAAATGAGCAGAAATATCAGCTTTCCAGGGAAATCCTCAGCAGATCCTCCTGTTCTCCCCTCTTCCCTGGGGGGCAGTGGAGGCAAGTGGCAACAACCTCTGCTGTGAGCACACCAAAGGGAAAACCAATCCTTTTCCCAAAAGCAGCATTTTTGGGCTGGGATTCTCCACCCAGACAGTTTTGGAGATGGATTGTTCCTACCGCTTTCCAGCTCTCCACCCCAGGCCACAGTTTTAACACCCGTCTTTACTGTGAGTGGAGCTTACTGTGGAAATTTCCCTATTGTCTCTGGGGCAGGTGTGAAATTATCAGTGAAGCTCTGGTAACTCAAAAAAAAAAAAAAAA
>VZRZ01005134.1:145828-169904 GCA_013398175.1 Climacteris rufus | reverse complement strand
AAAAAAAAAAAAAGCAAACAACATGAGAATGGCTGTAATGTGTCAAGGCAAAAGTCAGCCTTGCCCTGTGTCCAAGGATCACCTGTAATTGCTTAGGGAAAGAATGTATATTCCCAAAAAAAAAAATGGGCAGGAGGAGTGCAGATCTTCTGTGCTGCAAATCCACTGACTTTGGAAGAGATCCCTGTCTGATCTGTGAGACTCCCACCACTGTTCAGTGCGACAATCCCTGCCCCAGGAGCACCTCAGGGGTGAGGCTGTGGGTTGGGTAACACTCTTTGGAGGCTGTTCAAGACCCTGGCAGGTGCTTTTGGAGAACCAGGGATAATGTCTGTGAAGCTGAAAGAGCCTGCATAATCCTGAGGACCTGAAAGCACAAACAAGAGCCTGGTGTTTATTCTGGGTGCCTGTAGAGTTGCCGATCCCTGCAATTACCTAAATTCAGAGGAACTTGCAAGAAGCAAGCGAATCCTATCCATTTGCCATTTATTTAAAGTTGCATCTTTGAAACCCCATTCATTTTCAGACTTCTAATGTGGGTGTTCTTGTTGACTAAGCAGGCATATGGCCTTGCATGGCTTGAATCAATACAATTTCCTTGTTAATTGAGTTTTCCAAGTCAGAGATTGTCAAGAAAACCTGCTGTTGGCTTTGTGTTTTGGTTTGGTTTGCTTGGGGTTTTTCTGGAATCTGTAATGGTTTACTTTATCTTAAGGACAGACCACAAGCCAGCAGATACTGCTGGCAGCCAAAAATAAGTCTCAAACCAGTTCAATTAACAATTACATCAATTTTTTTTAATGTCTTCTGTTTCAAGCCATAGCTCTACAAATTAAAACCCATCCTAAGACTTTGGTTTTCTGAATCTCTATCTTCGTGTATGCTAAACCCAACTCTTTCCTATCTGTGTTTTTCAACACGTTCTTTTTCTTAATATGTGTTGCTTTTCTGATGCAGAATGTGTTTCTTAGGGGTAGACTTTTCAGTCATGTCTTCCTCCATCTGACTACATCTGAAATATGATGTACTTTTGTAATTGTAGAAGGGGCACTGAACTGCCTGCTCTGCAAGCCCTTTTGCTTACACAGCTTAAATGAGTTTTATTTACCGTGAAATGTTCTGCATCATGATTTTATCAAAAAGTTGCAAATTATTCAGGTGATCTTAATTCTTTATTCTGCATTTTCTGAAAACTGCTCAAGCCATTGTACTTTTTCACTTTGAGGATCTCAAGCCAGGGCAATGTGTTCAGAGGAGATCCTGCACTTATTTTCATGTTCCATCTTTGATTTACAAGTATGTGCTGAAACCACCTTTATTTTCACAACTTATTGTCCAGAGCCACTCCTAATGGTCCAGAGTGGAAGTGGAATTGCCGTTTTCCTTCCTTTCTGACACTCCTCTGGAACATAAGGGCTGTCTTCTTCACGTTTTGCTCATAACCCCTGCAGCAGACAGAGAGAAGCCTCCTGAGTGACTAAGCATTTCAGGAGTCAGGCCATTAAGCCAGCCACAAGTCTCTCCATTTCATTTGCAGATATTTAATGATCCTTATCAGGGAGAACAGTGCTGCTGCTTAGAGCAAAGAGTCCACTTAGGAAATTGTTGGAGTCAGATACCGTGAGGGAATTGAGGGCTGCTTGGAGGTGTCTCTCGTGAGAAGTCCCAGCAATGAGAGAGGTGCTTTGCTGGCAGTGCTCACTGTTTGTAGCTGTGTTGGATCAATAGGGAGCCTCATCTGAATGTATTGGATTGTATCATTAATAGCAGTAACCAGGAGAGTCTGGACCTGTTGTGAGAGTGTAGAAAAAAATCTGCTTGAAATAGGAGTCAATTAACCTACTCATATTGAGGTTTTTGCCAAAAGTTATGTATAGAAGAACAAAGAAAAGGGATCCTCTGTTTTATAACCTACTCCTCTCCTACCCACATTCCCCTTCATCCCTGACAGTTTTTCATAGAGCGAGCAAGTTCTGGTTTAAAACCAGATATGTTTCTCTCCTTCATGCTAAAACATCTTTATGGAGGCTGTGATGTTTTCCTGCAGTTTGAAATTATATTATTTCCAATGTAAACTTATTTATGGCCCCACTCTTTCTGTTCCCAAATCTTAGCTGCAATATTCTTTGCTTCTCTGGCATTTGCTCTCTGATATATTTCTGGAGAGCAGTTATACCCTTGCTGAGATGTGTTTTGCCAGACTAACCAAGACAAGCTCTTTTGGCCTCCTTTTCTAGATGGGTTTCGTTTTCTCTGATGGCCCCAATAAACCTGAATGTGTCCCACTCTGAGTTATTATCCTCTCATCCCAGGTGACCAGGAACATGGGCAGTTCTGCCTGGAGGTGCTGCCAGTGGGAAAAGAGATGGCCAAGGTGATGATGGCCCAGGTGATGGTGAAATGCAGTGTCCAGTCCAGCTCTTTGATGCTCTGCCCTGCCAGGCCTGCTGCCAAAACTTCCATTTTCTGTTCAGGAGGCCAAGCAGCCAAGCACCCCCTGAGTGTGGTGCCACATCCTGATTCCCTTCCTTCAACTCCCCTGGTGATGCTCTGAGGCAAAATTTTGAGGTTTAGCACAACTATATCCTCTATGTTTTACAAAATTCTTTGCCTCCTTAAACAAGTCTGTTCCTTCTCTATCCCAAATAAAAATTTCCCACTTTGAGTCACAGCCATTGTTCTGAGGCTTTCCTTTTCAAGCCCTTATCTAGACACAGAACTATTCTGGTGTGATGTACCTCTGGTGAAGCTTTTCTCCATTGCTGGCACATTTACTGCTCATGTGTCACTAAGAACCATTCCTTCCCAGATGTATTTCTTCAGGACTGTCAGTTTGCAGCTCTAGTTTTCAAATTATTGTCCTTTCCTCTTGAGTCCAATAAATTCTTTTCCTATTTATTCCTAGTATTGCTGTTAACTTATTTAGTTCAAAGTGCAGAACTGCAATCAATGTATGTCACTATCTGCAGCTGGTAGATATAGAGAGCCTGGACCTTTGAAAAATTACTGATTTTGTCATCTCTCTCACATCTGACTGACCAAGGATGAGCATGCAACTCTCTGTTATCATTGCTGTAAATCAGCAAAGAGCATTTTTTCTATTAAATGAGTCATGCATTTTCAGACTCAAAACAAAAAGTGGTTTTCAGATGATAGTTTGAATTTCTTGTGTTCTTGCTATTGTTGATTCTTTTGTAAACCAAGCCAAAAATTTTAAAAAAAATTAGGTGTATGCATAATAGTGAAGTGACAGTGCTTTTATTACAGTCTGAAAGGTTTGCCTTTATCTAGATAGATCTTTTTACAAACATCCACAGTCTTACAAATGTTTATTATTTGTTTTCAGTAGAATTTAGCTAACAAGATATTAACTAAACAATCATATGACTCATGTGTTTTTCCAGTGTTCTTGGGCTTAACATACTGCAATGGAAAGATATTTAGGAAAAGAGGGTGGAAATGTGGTACAAGTGGACATAAGAATGTTTTCCTGTGTGCAAACATATGGTCAGTTATCACACAGAGCCTCAGCATGTGAAATGTGTGGTGTTTTTCAGTGCTGGGCTTAGGGAGAGGTCCCCTCCTGTTCTAGACGCTGCTAAGTCTCATTGCAGCCATGTGGCAGCTCCTCCTAACTGCAAAAATATTCATTTCCACAAGCAACAAGAAATACCATCACAGTGTCACTGATGGGGAGCTTAGGAACAGAGAACTGATCCTCTCCACCACCTCCACATCGCCCCAAGGTCCCACATGAAGGGCAGGGAGGGCAGGGTTGAACTGCATCCCCCAAACCCTGAACTCCTGGCCTAACCTCCAGACCTCCCTCCTCTTTAGAACAACTGGTCTCGGTAGAAAGTGTGTTTTGCCATTGATTGCAGATTAATTCAATTTAAAAATTGCTGAAAGAGTTGTGCTTTTACAAGTGATCCCCATATGGCTTTGATCTGGCTACATCCCCAGCTAAATCTTCACCACCAAACACCCAAAGAAAACTCGTGCATACTTGCAGTAAGAAGCAGATGTTTGATGAAAACAGTGCTGTTGTAAAATTAGAGTGTTTACCTCCTTAGAAGCAATTATTCACTGGAGACTTGCATTGGCAATGTGGAGCAGCAACTTTAAAATATGCAGGACATGATATCATGGCTATTATTTCTTTGGGAAACTGAGTGGCTTCTTAAAGTCATCCTCAATGACACTGAGAGTGCAAGCAGTGCAACTCTCAGACCACAAAAAAAAAAAAAAATTGGGAGGACAGGACTAAGTCATCATGGTTGGCTGGACAAGGAGTCCTGTTTTATGCTTTGCACCAGGATCCATGACAGAAATGTTATACTGCTGGTAATTCCTTACAGCAGGCTGGCACCAGCTCCTGCTCAGGAAGTCTGGCAGTGCACCTGTTCTCTCACAGAGTGGTCTCCTTGAAGGATGTGGAAGCACTGTTACTGGTTTTCATTTCAATTTTTATATTGCTGGTACCATCAGCTTAGCTGGGGAAAAGCAACCAGGACTCCACCAAGTTCATGGTGAGACAGTCACAATGAAGAGGTTGCACTTCCCCTGGATAGAACAGATGGCATCTGGCCTATTTCCAGACCTCAAAGTATGGTCATTACATGGACTCTTTCCAAATATTACCACTCCTACAGCTTTTACAATATTTCCTAGGCAAAAAAATCTCAGACTAAATTTTAAGTGGTGATTACATCACTTTGTTTGAGTGGCTGATCAGAAAGTTTGCATTACTGCAGAAGTCAGCTGCCTGCACTGCTATGGAATTTCTACAAAGAGTACCAATAGGTGATTTTCTTGTCTTTGCTTGAAATCGTTCATTTCTACTGTATTTCCAGAAAATAAACTTTCCTCTGTCCTTGTAGGAGGGTTATGTTTGAGGCTGAGTTTAGAGGCAACAGAGAGCAGTGCTGCTTTGGTGCTCAGTAACCTGAAAGTTACCAGAGAGAACAAACATTCCTAGGGCCTCTCTACTTCAGTGTCCCAGTCTCATCCTGGTTAATTGAATTTCAAAGTGTCCACTAGCCCAAATGGGCTTTGAGCAAATTCTTTGCCCTTTCACTGTACACAAAAACCTAAAAAATTGTGTCTGGCTGATTAGAAAAGGAGCATGGATTGGAATAGTCATTCCCTTTAAAACATGAAATCTGACACATTAGATAGGTACAGAAAAGTGGTTCAAGTTCCCAAAGACAGCAATAATAATAATAATAATAATAGTAATAATAATAATAATAATATCATACTGTAAACAAGCTGAAAGAGCAGTTTGTAAGAACTAACTTTATTTGCCTAACTTTATTTGATAGAAGAGATTTAATTTCTTTTTAATTATCTAAAGACAGACATACAGCTTTCATTCACCTTTGGCAGGGGAACAGAGCACTAGAATGTAAGACATTTATACTCCTGTAGAATTCCAGGCATCCAGAAAAGAACAGGCAGAACCAGAAGCATCAGTGAGGGTGCAGGTTAGAGAAGCTGGAAAATCCCTGGCAGAACTTCCCAAGGTGAGTGGCCTTGCAGAAGTTCTGCAGGGCGCTGGGAAATGCAGCTGCCACCAAGGAAGCACCTTGAAGGAGGGGTGTAGGTCCAGCAGAGGACCTGGGAAGCAGCAAGGGCCTGATGAAAAGGCAGTTTTGTAAATATGGCCAAAAGACAAACGGAACGAAGGAAAGAGATCAAATTTTCTTACTGGCTTCCAGTGACCTCCAGGCTGGCATGCTCAAGACTAGAAGAGCTTTTTGATGAAGAATATGTCAGAGTACAGCACAATCTCTCTGGAGAGCCAACCCTCAATTTTTTTTAAGACCACTGATATGTGGAAATTGCAGCAAAAGCTTTCTCTAAAGGAAGGGACTGCAAAAAAAGTATGTCAAATCTATAAATCAAAAAGCAGATCTACTTTTCTGTGTTGACAAAGAATATCCCGTTGCCATATTTCAAGCAGAAACATCCAAACTCCTGAACTAAAGGCATATTTATACAGGCTGTTATTAAAAATAAAATTTAAAAAATAAACAACAGAAAATCCCTAAAAAAACGAGGAAAGAAAACCATGGGAGACACTGAATGAACAATATTCCTTCCAGGGCAGACCTTAAAGCACATTTGCTTTAACCCTGGTGTATTCAACCTAGAATACCAAATTTTCTAGACCATATGACCTTGACTATACCCTACCAATAAGGCCAGAAGTACTTTTACCCCATGTATCTGGAGTAAATTTCATATCTAAAACAAGGCAGACACTTCAAAGACTGTAAGGATGTTTTCTTTCTCTCTGTGAGCAATCTATCAGCATTCTTCCCAGGGAGTTAATAGGCTGCAGGGGATTCCAGATGCCTTTGGATTGTCATGCTGCTTTTGCACTGAGCTGTTCTGCCCATGGTCAGAGAACTGCTTTGACAACCTGTCCTCCAGACACCGCCTGTCTGCCACCTTAGATGGCCCCAAGTCTCACACAGCCTCTCAAATTGCCTTAACTAGTAAAGTACCATGGAAGGAGGCCCTGAAAAGCTGCCTCTGGGTCATTCTAATAGGGAGTGTAAACATTATCGTTCCTATGCCACCAATTGTTCTTTCTTTTTACTACATCACCAACAAAATTTCTTTTTATCTTGGGGAGCAGTCTGCTGAATCTGTCTTGCCTTGATTCCATCATCCCGGGGGACTTTTTCCCAAAGAAAATTTTTTCTCAGCCAAATAAGTGAAAAGCAGAATACAGAGTAGGTGGTGTAAGAGCAATCATGGCAAGAATTGGATTTTCATCACATTTTGTGAGCTGAGTCTGTAGCTGGAACTGAGTGTTTTACTTTTGTTTTGGAGAATGGAAGATCTTTGAAGGAGATAGGGGCTATTCAAAAATAAAAATGAGTAGATAAAAGGCATCCTAGATTAGTCAAACACACACCTCCCTTCCACTGACCACACAGATCAGGTACAAACTGATGGTGACAATAGTCTGGACTTCTGAGTGAAATGTAAACATTTTGCACAGACACAATAACTCAGGTGTCCACAATGTGGAGCTGAATTCCATTCCTATGATTTGAGTCAGTTGCCAATACTCAGGTGTTTCTACATAAGAGACAATCTTTAGGGGACTTGGGACAGAGCAGAAATCTGTTTAATCAGCTGGATTGAAATGCTCTGCTCCAACTTCCCAGTTTTAGAAAAGAATCCTGAGGGGAGAGTGTGAGTGACCTGGACTGGTCTTCCTCCTAATCTGTTATCTACCAGAAGTGTCTAAAGATGAGAGAGCCTTCACCACTGCTGCTGGCACCACCTCCCTGAAAACACACATTTTTTGTTTCATTAATAGATGTTTCTCTCTGCTTGACACCAGTTCCGATCAGGGCTCCACAGAGAGGGGCCTGTAAAGGCTTATATTATCCAATAGGTTTGTGGATGTGAATAGTGCAGATATTTAGGGGTTATTTCAGCCCCAGATTATCGAGGCTGATTTTATTGATTCAGTTGTTTGCTTTGGATACCATTGATTCCTGCCTTTACTTGCTGGGCCTCACTGTCCTAAATGTAGAATACCCTACTGAAAGGCAGAAAGTTTTACTGAGAAGTCTCCTGTGTCTGCCCTGGGAGTCTGGGTTTCTTTTGTGCTGTTGTGAGTCCAGGCTCCCACAGGTCTGCCAGCCCAGGGGAAAAAAAAAATATATATACTTATTTATTTTATATATTTATTTATTTATCATCACGCCTTAACATGAGACAAAAACTAACTCCTGTGACCAAAAGCTTTCCACAGGCTTTTAGCTACTGCCAGAGAAAGAATATTGAGGTAGGTGGGCCCTGTCCTCACATAGTGGATGTTTGCATGTTCTGTAGCTGGACAGCAGTTGCAGAAGTAAACAAGAAATGTTTATGTTATTCTATTTAAAACAGGCATTGGCATGTAATGCTATTTCCCAGTACTCTGCCCTTCAGAGAAATGCTTGTCATTTAAGCAGTTGAATTGCTTGAAAGCATTCTGTAAATTATCAGAATATTATGCTAAAATAAAAACATTGGTGTTTTACAGGCTTTCAGATTTCCCAGTAGTAGATGAAATAAGGCTATGGAAGTATGACAAAATGGTGATTAATGTCAGAACTTCAAATTGTATCTGACAATGAACAGTTCTTGGGAATTTAAACATTGAATGTAAAGTCACCTTGAACATTTCCCTGAGCCTTGAGGTCTCCCTTTAGAACTGCTTCCCAGCTTCTTTGTGTCCCTGTCCAGGGAGATAGCAGATTCATAAACTGCAGTAATTGAAACCAGTGTGAATTTCTTGAGTATGACTAATCATTACCATTTCTTAAAAAAAAAAAAAATATCACTTACTCCCAGCCAAGATTTTATTAATTTTAATATGAAAACATCCACACCTATCATGTCTCCCCTGAGGTCTTCCCAGGCTGCTGCAGAAATGGAGTCTGACTTCTATTGCTTTGGCTGGAGCTGAGGATGTGAATTCCTCTGGCTGATTGCTTTTTGGATAACCTACAAAGCACCAGGGGTCAGATTCTTGGCCTGGTAATGCTGCTTTGGCTCAGTGCCTCAGCTCCCATCATGGGGAATCCCAGGAGGAGAGTGGTACCAGGCTGTCCCTCACTTCACACACACACATTTTCTCAGCTGCTGCTAACATGGCACGATCTCTGCCTATTCACAAACCTAAAATCCCACCATCTTGGGTAAATCCTCCCCAAAAAATGTGAAGATCTGTAACCACAAGGTTGATTTTGTCCGTGCCTGTGCCATGTGACATATGAAATTGTTCAGCTGGATATCGAGGAAAAGGAAAAGCAGATCTCAAAGTCATCACTAAACCAGCCTGATTGTGTGATGCTGTCACACAAACTCCATGGATTAACATCCTCTTGGCCTGAAGGTACAGGCAAATTTCTCTAAAAGGTGATTCCTGCATGCTCAGTACATCTGACTCCTCCTGAAATTCGTTGTTCTGGCAATCAACCCCTGGTGCTGCTGCATGGGGGAATCTCCCCCATCAATTTAGGGAGACTTTGACAAGGGAGGGAGGCATGTGTGGAGTTCTCCATCCACATCACCAGAAGGTGAATCTTTCTCACTCCTCAGCAGAGCCCTGCTCCCTGTGCACTCAGTTCTTGGTGGACATGGGGTTGCTGTCCTCAGGAAAAGTGGTGGGACAGTTTCTTCTCACTAGTGCCACAGAAAAGGGCAGGTTTGTGGCAAGAAGCAGAGGCAAAGTGCCAACGAGCTGTTAAGGCACTGCCAGGGCAGCTCTGCAGAGCCCCTGTGGGCTTTACCCTTACTGCCTGAGCCCAGAAGGTTTTGCATCCAGCACAGCCTGCAAGCTGCAGATTGAGGTGGGAATACTCCCACAGACCTTGCCTTCAAAATCAAAGCTTCTTTGTCAAACAGACTATTTCTAAATCAATAAAAATCATCAGCAAAAAAGAATTCTCAGGTGCTAACCAGTAGCTAAAAAAAGCCCAGACCCCAAACCTAAAGCATTTTTCACTGGTAGAGGAAATATCTGTCTGGTGTGGGATCCGTGTGCCCCGCTCTCCCAGGCAGCCAGGCCAGCAGTGCCACCGAGCAGGAGGAACAGCTGCCCTGGTGTGACCCTTCCCTGAGCCCAGGCTGGGGCTGATGTGCTCTAGAGGGAGCCACATCTGCCCTTGCTCTCCCGAATGGAGGTCATCATCCTCCCAAGCTTTCCAGGAAAGAGGGAGTGGCTGGAGAGGCTTGAGTTACTGAGCGTGGACCACCTGGAAAAGAGAGTGCAGCCAGCACTTGTCCTACCTCTAGGCACTCCACAGTAAGGATTAAGGGATGCTGAATTGGCTTTGAGCTCCCACCCAAACTGGCTGTGAAGAAATGGAAGGGCAGGCAAGTAGCATGCATGTTCTGATATGAAAAAATGGCAATGGCATTTCTGCATTTCAGTCTGTAATTGAGCTTGGTTACAGTGTTTAGATCTAGAATTGAAACCCTTCAGTGTTTGTGTCTATCTGGGGGTGGGGGACTGTTCTCAAAGCTCACACCTTGACTCAGGTTTTGACTGAGTACCCTGAAAATTTTATGAGTTTCTAGCTCTGATAGAGAAAAAGGCTGGAAAAAAATTTTCTTTTTGCATTAGAGAGAAAGCATATTAATAGTGCCACTACTATTTGATGATTTGGGGGGGAAAAATCCCTAGTCTCTTGAAAGGCAAAGTTGGGAAATAGCTACCTTTTATTTCAAGGAATCAGATTCATAAAAATTAGTAGCTATAAAACACAACAGCAGCCCGAACCCTCTACATGAAACCTCTTGTATTTTATGCCTCCTTTTCTATTTCAGGTCCTCATTTGCCTAATTACTTCTCAGAGGCTGGGAGAGATTTTCCCTGCAGCGCTGGGCTCTGCTGACTGCAGAGACCCTACCTGGCACACTAAGTTAGTGCGTCAGCATTCTAAGTAGAAATGAATGAAAAATCAATCAGGGCAACTGCAGTGGTAGCATATTCAACTCTAACCCACTTTGTGCATGGTTTCAAACATTTCATTGTGTATTTAGGCATCTTTTAAAATGGTAAGTGGATCTGAAGTAAAATTGATCTTCCTAGTCAGCCTAATAAATGTTTTGTCATCTTTCGTGCTTAGCTGAAGCAAATTTGCCACCCTGACTGCTAAGTTAAACTGCAGACTTGATTGAAATGCCAAAACCTACAAGAAGATCATTTTAATCTTGAAAACCTATCACCAGCAGATTGCATCATGCAGTGGATACAGATACAGAGATAGAGCTTTGATTGTTTTAATTGTATTTGCAGACCAGATCTAGAGTAGGTCTGGAAAATCAAAAGTACACCAGAACCTCTTTTGAAACAAGGTACTGCTTAGGTGTGGTCTTGCAAGGAGTTTGGCTTAGGAATATTTGTCTGTGCTCTTTTGGTTTTTTCATGTTGCACTTCTGCATAGGCAGAGTTAAATATGGATTGCCAGCTTCATTCAATTAAAGTCCACAATAAAAAGGTCCAAAATTCATGACTGAAAAATCAGCTGTTGTAACTTTTTTCAGCTGAGTGGGTTCAATACATTAAAAACCCTCATAAGATCACTGCTCTAACAAGTTGTGCAGTACAACACTGTAAAGGTTTCCAAAAATTCACAATCCTCTTTGTATGTGACGCCCTTACAGTGAAGAAGATTCTTTTGGCTGTAAAGATGAAGAGTCTACTTTTTCTGGTGCTGATCTCTGTCTCTTGGGCTGAACCTCACCCTGGCAACTCAAGCCTGGAGCATGAAAGAATTGTTCACATTCAAGGTAAGGAAATAAGTGAGAAAATACCAGTATCTTCATATTGCTGAGGGAAACAGAACAATGTGCTTAATTATCCTTAATTTTTTATGCTGCCACACTGTTTTTTAAATACTTCTATTACTGGTGATCAAATGTTTTCTTTTTGGGTTTGTTGCATTATTATTGCTCCTAAGGAAAGTAAAAGCATGAGAGTTGCACTCTCTAATAGCACTTAGTCACAACCTTGCAAAGGTTGGTGAGTAAAGCACAGCATGATTTAAGACAAAGGGAAAAAAGCATACATCCTAAAGTAATAAACAACTGCAGTGGTTTAAATGCTTCACTTTATTGTGGAATAGATTTGATTTTAAGAGGTCTGTCACACATAGTTCTCCACAGCACAGAAATTTACTGCTGTGTATTATTTAAAAAGGCTCAGCACATCAGAAATCATAATTGGGCAATTTAAACCAGAAAAAAAAAAAGAAAAGAAAAAAGAGAAGTAACTTACCCTGAAAGTAATGTGCCTTTCCTCATACCTTTAATGCACACTAAATATTATCCTGGCCTTCTGCATAATCCTGTGTGGTTCATGTTTGAGTCCCAGAGATTATAGCTGTGGCAGGATTTGAGTCTGCAGCACAATGCAGCTGTTTTCTCAGTCCCAGCTTCAGCTGTGGAGGGTTATCCTGGATAGGGAGAGTCAGGGGCTTTATGCAGTAAGGACAAGCACAATGAACAGGGATTTTCCAGCTTTCACTCTGATGTTCCTTGAGGCTGGTTAGGATTAATTTTGCAAAATTAAGAAACAGAGAATTACTGTCCCCTCCCTCTTCTGTCTTTAAAGTTTGATTTCTTTCTCTCAACAGCTGGGAAATTGTATTATTTGAGTGTTTGTGTAAATAGTAATTACCAGTCCAGAGCAGGTTACCAGGCAAGGCTGTACATCTAGAAGTTCACAGGAAAGTCACAGAAGTTAAAGGCACCCTGCACTATTAAAAAATGGATTGTCAAGGTCAAACAAGGAGTAACAGATAGCTGCTTTCCCTCTGAGGAGACTCACAGGATGAAGGTCAAATGAATGTGTTCTGTCAAAATGAAGACATATCGCTGTTGTGGGATGATGATCATTTGCTCCCCAGGGTAAATTTCAAATCAGACATCAGTTTCTAATAAACATATATTTTTATCTCTGAACTTTATAATTTTGGAAAAAAAATCATGGAATAATCAGTTTTTAGTGTAATACACAAGTCATACCTGTCACTTATTACTAACCCAAATAGCTCAAAGCTGATACAAGTTTCGAGGTGAAGCATTCTTCATCCCCATGAAAACTCTCCTGAACCTCGAGAATTTATTCCTCTAAGGAAAACTGAATAAAGCTCTAAATTTGAGCTCTATCACGAGAGCTTTGTACATCAGCTGGTTCAGGCTCTGAAATGCACAGACCACAAACCAAAGAGACTGAAACTGCCTGGGACTTGGCATTTTTGCTTCTGATTTTTGTCATTCCTCTCTGCATTGTGGAGTGCTGTCAGGGCTGGGATCCCTCTCTGCCCAGTTCTGCATAAGCAGAACAAACCTCTACACCTGGAAAAGAGAGAGAGGTCAGGGAACACTGGGGAAGATGTATTGCAGCTTCATACAAAAGGTGTTTTTTTTTCACGTTAACAAATCCAGCACCCCTCTGCACAGCTGAAATCCAAGAGAGGTGTAGCTGAACTCCTCCTGGATTGTGTGCCTAGGAATGCCCTGGAATTACAAAAGAGTATGAATGTTGTGTATTTAAGTACTTACACAGGGGTGAAAGGGATTTCCTGAGGCAGTGAAGGAAACTGTGTTATATTCCCCACTCTTTACATCATGTAATCTCCTGTAGGCTTAGTTTAGTTTTTTAAAATGCCGGGTTTAAGATCTCCTTACCACAAAAGGGTTTTGCACCCTACTTTTCTGGTATGAAAAACACTCTCCCAATTCTCCATGTTTATTCTATGGCCTTATGCTTTTCTTACTGTTGTTCTTTAGCTTCAAATAACATTTTTTCTTCTTTGAGGTTCACTTTAAAACATTAACAAGAGAACGCCATATCCCCAGAGATATCATTTGAGTGTACTTTTTCAAGTTCTCCTCTAAGTGTATAACCTCCTGATTGCAATAGTAACTGGATATTGTAATTTCATAATATTAGCAATTCATCTTTACACTGGTTCTTATTTGAATTCATATTCCTTGATTGCACCCAGACAGGACTTTACTCCAGATAAAATCTTCAGCTGGCATTAGTATTTTTGTTAACAATCATTTGCTTTTCAATTTCCTGTTCCCAGCTGTGTTGCAGAACTGATCAATACTTTGTTGTGATAGAGAGTATTTAGCAGTCTCCCTTATTGCCACTTGAAATTAACAAGTACACTACAAGCTTTATATCAATAATTATTCATACTAGACCTTAAAAAGCTGGATTGTGCATTCGGTATTAGATGTTATCCTGCTTTTTCCCACCCTTCTTTCTTCAAATATCCTAAATATCCACTCTCCTCCCTTTAGTTTTCCTTAAAATATGATGTGAAAATTTTATTAATTCAAGAGTCACAATTAATTTATAAGGCACAATTAGTGGAAATATTAGTGAAATTATACTGAAGGCAGTTCACTGGCCTTTTTCATGTATTTTTCCATATCACTCAATTACCTAAGTTCCAAGCAAATGATACATCACATTCCTCAGCCTTACACATTTGTTTTTATTATACACCTGATATCAGATTACTCTGACTTTGTTTGGTAAGTATCTACTTCATCTTATCCCCCTTTCTGGTACTTACTCTGTTCCTGTTCTTCAACAATTTTCCTTCAAAAGTTGTTCTAAAGCCCTGATTGCTATTGGGGTCAGACTAATTAGCTGGTTAATGGTTAAATTACTTTCCTTACACATATTTGTTGTGTTGCTGCTGTCCAGAACCATGTGGCACTGTGTTAAAGCGACAGATGAGGTGATACCTCAGCCATCAGGTTTGCCACACCAGGTGTCAGTGGGGCTGGGCACCCCAGTTTGCTGCCCCTCCATCAGTGTAAAACCTCCTGCCACCTCTCAAACTCAGCATTTCTCAGCCAGAACAAACAGTATTTCAAAACTTTTATTGTTCTACAATTGTATTTTGCTTTTAGGGACACAGAGCTCTATCTTTCAAAAGTCCACTCTCTGTCCAAAATCCACCACATTTTCTTTATTTTTGCTAAGCACTGGCCAACCTCTGTGACATTGCAATAGGCATAGCCATGTTCTTTTTTAAATATTTCAAATTTTCTTAGAAATTATTTGCTAGCTTCATCAACAGCCCTGTTCCTGCTGAGAATGTCAGTTCTAGCTCCTGTTTCTCTTCTTGTTGGTTGATACAGCTAATTTGGGCTTCAGTAGAATCTCTCATCTGCCAGACAGTTTTACCTCCCTACCTTTCACAGTATTTTCCTCTTTTTTTTCTCTGGCCCAATTTCTTTGTTTGTATATTTTATTTCTTTGGTTTTATTCCAATTTTGATGCACAAAATCCTAAAACATCTAAAGCCACATTTTATCTCTTCTGTGACTTTGTTTGCTTTGCCGAAGCCTGTGGTGGATTTCATGGTTTTGGTCAGGCTGCTCTCTTATCCCAGGCTGCTTGACTGAATCCCCTTCCTCTGGTAGTTTTTCTGCATTAAAAAGTCATTCTAGTTTCACTTCTGTGAATTAAAAAGAAAAAGAAAGGAGAGAGGAGTATTTAAAGACAATGTGTTGCCCCCCTTGCCCCATACCCCAGAAACACTCTGTGTGCCTTAGGGCATACCAGTTTCACTCCTCAAAAAAAGTCACAGCCATGAGTGAAACAACCTGGTGAGTGTGAAAATGGGACTAAAGTGTCCCCTGAACGCTTCAGTGCCCACAACAAGGAAACAACAACTCCCATCAGTGTCATTAGAGACTCCTGTTTTCCCCTGGAGATCTGAAAGGGTCTCCCTGACCCCCGAGAGAGGAGGCTCACTCTGTGCACCTCTCCAATCTGATCGTGGTGCCACTTGCTGACCAATTCCCCAAAGAGATCAGAGCATTCCCTGTACAGCTGCAGAGCTGACTGAGCCACCACAGTAATTGCTGAGTTAATTACCTACAGGGAGCCAGAGCCTTTAACACCTGACTCCAGTTTGTTCAGGTTTTAGAAACACAGCAAAAGGAGGGCACTGATGAGAACACACAATCTGGTTCGTGGAGGATCAACTTTTAGCATTTTAGCTTTTCTCTGCATACAAGAAATTTAAATCGTGCAGCATTTCTCTACCTCTGAGATGAAAAAATACACATCTTTGCCTATCAAGATCTCTGCACAGAGATATATATACCAAAAAAATATCAAAAATATTTGTCAACATGTAATGAACAGATTTTTTTTTAATGCTGCCAATTGAAAACAAACAAACAAACAAATGAACAAGCAACAACAACAAAAAAAAACCCCTAGCACACATGAATAAGTCAAACCGAGCAATCAGTAACAAAAGCAGAGGAAATCTTTGATCAACTTCTTCTCAATGATAATGAGTTTTATTTACAGTGCCCTTCTTTTCCTTCAAAACAAGCCAGCCCCAACAGAGGCCAAGAAGCTGCACAGGCTTTCTGGACCAGCCAACAGCATGACAAGAGATTAGGTGCACTACTTATCTGATGTGTTAGACTAATCCTTATCTTCCCAAGTTCCATGCTTTTCCACTTTCCTTTTGACTTCCTTCAGCCCACCTTTCTGCATTTTTCCATGTTCAGTGATGCTATCTGTTATTTCTTTCCATTTCCTTGCCTTTCTGCTGTCTGCTTTATGGTGTGGGGTTTTCCTTGCCTTTATGTTCTGCCATTCAGGACAATTTCAAAGATGCCACGATCCATTTTGCCTTCTCTTCTTGTAATTGAGCTGCTACTTTGATTCCCATGCAAGTTGCTTTCCACTTCAGATCATGGCCTGTTGCAACAGCAGGGCATAAAAATGTCAGCAGAGAACAACCTCACCTCCTGTTGGCATGGTGCTTTCAGTAAGGGCACTCAGGAGTGCATATTCTGGAACAGACCTTAAGCAATAGGTATCAGGGTTGTAAAAAAAAATATTACAGAAACACAAAGATTCACACGAAACATAAATTTAAATCATTAATTTGCCTTTACTGGTTACATCAGTCTAATTCCATATATAGAGAGCATTTAAGGGTGATCAAGGAACTGGAAGAGCCCCTCACATTTCCTGTGTAATGTTTTGGTTTTGTCAAGCAGTCCTGCTGCCACCCATGAAGATTTACTTCTGTGCAGAAGGAGTGCAGAGGCATTGCCGTGATTTCTGTTCTGCTCTGTTCTGTGACACCTGATCTCCATGAAATTTATCTATACCCAAGCAAAACATACTTAAAACTTGTTTAAGGCAATAATTTAGAGGAGCTGAAGTTTGTTATTTCCCTGATGGTTTTATGTGCTCTCAGGTCTCCTAGAAACCTAAACTTGAGTTAATAGGGGCTCTTTAACAATTCCCCCAACATGTTAGTCAGGCTGAGTAGCTGGAATCAGCTAAAAAACGTTTTATCTCAGCCTTGTAATGTCTTTGTTATAAAGACAGATTTCTTCTCTGCCATATATAAAACAGGTATTTTTAGCTGTACCATTATTTGGAATCTGAAGCTTTTAACTAAGATTTATCTAGCATTTCTCTTACCCACTGTGCACCAAAACCTGGAAGGAACGTGTTGGGAGTGTTCTATCCTGTCTGCTGAGAGGCAGGAACACAGGAGTTGGATCCTTGCATTTTCTTTCTCATGACACAGCAAAATTGCATTGATGCTTGAGCCGTGTCTTAGAGATGACATACAAAGGCTATAGATTTTTTTTTTTCAAAAGCAGAAGGAAAAAATTTAGTTAGTTAAAACACAGATAGAAAAAATGTGCAAGAAGTGTGTGCAATTCTTCCTTGTGTTTTTTCCTTCAGGATTCCTTGAGTAATGCACCCATATATTAGTACAGCAATAATTCACTTCTCTGCATATTATAGCAAGTGGGAATTACTGTTATCACAAAAAATATTTATGCATTTTAAGTAAACATTTTAGGATAACAAAAAAAAATTAGGAAAACAACACTTGCCACTGCTGTGGGAAGAGTGAGGATATTTTAGCACAAGAATTATGCTCAGGTCCCTGGTAACACTACAGGAAAAGAAGAAACAACTCTGTGTTTATTTAAAATAGTCTGGCACACTGTGTCATTAAGCTGAGGGCCTGCTAACAGTAAGGAACATTTAGGGAATACATGAACTTATCTAACTTCACATCACTTCTGTGATGTGATCCCTGGCTTACGATTTTTTTTTATCCCTGTAAAAATTCACATCTTTTTCTCCACTGTCACTTTGTAAGACAGTCCATGAAAATGCTGGAATAATCAAATTTTGTGGCCAGCTCAGCGTAAGATTGTGGGTACTACTGGTGGATAAAGTAGATAAAGCTGTTTGCCAAGGGTTGTGGTGTGACTCATCCTCACTGCTCCACACTGTGTTCTTGGCCTTCCAGACCTGGCTTGCCATCATTCTTGAGTGCAGAAGCCAGTTAAGGGAGAGAACTAAAAAAAAAAGGAAAGCAGAAGAAAACCCCACAGCAGAAATAAAATTAAGGGGAAAAAAAAAAAAAAAAAGGAAACCACAAACCAAAACTCAACACACAACCCTCAACTAAAAAGGCAAACAAATCTTAAGACGTTCCCAGCAGTGAAATTTGGAGCTAAACCAATAAGGCAGCAGGTGAGACTGAAGTGAGAGCTTCAAGAGGGCGAGTCCAGCTTCCTGTCCTAGAAAGTGGCACCACAGACACCAAGGCCAGAGGTGTCCAAGGCAGTGCTCCCCAGGGCAGCAGTGCCCCTTGTGCAGCCCTCAGGCTGGGCAGGCAGAGAGGAGGGGGACAGAAGAGGTGGACAGGCTGTGCCTGGTTACTCCAGGTAGCAAGTGCCCCTTTCCCTGCAGTTTGTACCTGCTCGATTTGGCACCACTGAGAAACAGCAAAGACAACCCAAAAAGCAAATTTTCAAGTGAGTTTTCGTCTTTGTCAGGCAGCCTTTCCCTACAGCTTGGGAAAGCAGCTCCCAGAGTTGTGTCTTATCCTGCACAGCTGGACATCTTCTACATCTTGGACAAACTCTCTTTTAGCTGGCTTAGCTGTTCCTGCACCGTGCTGCCTTGTCATCCATCTAATTGCACCAGGAGGGTTAAGAAAAGGCCACAGTCTGTCAGAATCGATAGCAGGGAAGCAGGAGTGGAAAAAATATGGCAAATTAGTCACCAGTGAAGCCTGGTTCTGTATTAACAGTTCTGCTGCTGCCTCTCTGACAATGCAAATCATGCCTGGAAGGGTGAACAGCCCCACCTGGGAAATGTTTCCCATCCCAATTCTGCCCTTGGAGCTGAGACCAGAGCCAGGCACCAGGGCATTGCCACCTCTGTTCCCAATAGCAGGAGCAGCTGGAAGTTCCCCAGCACTGTCCATCTGCCACCTGAGGCTCTGGAGTGGCCACAGATGTAATCTGCCTTGTCCCCAGCAAGGATGCAAACTGTCCTGTCACAGACAACTCCTCAGTGGGGGTTAAACCCTCTTTAATCTAGGGTTTTCAGAGTTTGCAGTCGTTTGGCCTTGCACCTCACAAATTCTCTGATGGTAAATTTGAAAAAAAAGTAGTTCTGGGGTAAAAGAAGTGTTATCTTCCTCAAATGACATGCTGGGCTCTGTGACTACACCTGGGTGTCCCAACCTCTTCCTTCTTCCAGTCATCTTTTAGATGTTCCTGCAATTCAGAGACAGAGGCAATTTCATACACTGTCAGAACCTCCACGAGGAAAGCAGGCAGGGAGCTACTCTGGCAACCCTTCAAATCGATGCTTCCTCTGTCTTCCATGGCCAGATCACTTTTCACAACAGATCATTCCTTCTTTTACCAAGGGAACCCAGGAAGCAGAATTCATTGCTCATTTGAGCTGACTTGCACAGCAGTAGGCCAATTACATGCTGCAAATGCAGAAATTCTGGTTTGCTCTGCACTTGCTTTCTTGCAGGTTTGGGGTTTATTTAATTCCTTGACTTCAGGAAGATCAAGACCATTCATTTTGCCACGCTCCCAAAAATGTGCAGTTGGGTAGATTTGGCCCTGGCTCTCACTGATTACTGGGTAATAAAGACCTATGGCCTTTTGCAAACCCCAGTCATCTCCTTTTTAATCCTGAGTCCCTGATGCCTTCATGCCTTCTAGCCCCCAAAAAACCCTCATGCCTCATTCCCCAGTCTGACATCTGCTTTTCCTCGAAAGCAGAGAATCTTCCTCTTCTCCCAGACCTGACAGAAGCTGTAGTGACATAATTTTCTGCCTCACTGTCTTTCCAGAGAGAAGGGCACATCCTTCCTTTTCTGTAAAATAGAACTGCCTTTTAGGAAACTTGAGGGTGGAGACACATTTCCAGTGTCACATCTCTGTTGGAACCTCCAGGGACACGGGAGATGTCCTGGGATGAAAAAAGCTTTGTTTTCCTTTCCTTTCACAGGCTGCCATCCCCTCTGCTCTTTACAAACACTGAGGCACAAGCTCAGGTAATGGCTGGTGCAAAGGGCCAGAGGAGGTGCCAAGGGAGCAGCCAGCAGGGAGGAACATCCCCAAATTAGGATGCTGATGCTGGACTCAGATGTGACAACGCTCTGTGCAAGTCTCCAGGCCTTGCTGGTACAGGCACAGTTGTTAGAAAGGCTGAGCCTGAGTCAGGCTCCCCCTCCTTCCCCAATCCCTTCTGCTAATATTTATTGCCTTGACTATTTCAGTACTAAAGACCCAACATAGCTGAGCTCTGAATCAGATTTCTTGGTAAAAACCACCCCAAAGCATAACATTTCTCCTCCCAAGGTGGACAGAAAACTGTGGATTGTCTTTATCCCTGAAGGAAACAGGAAAATTTGCAAACTGTGCTGGCTGTCGTCACTTTCTTCCTTCTCCTCCTTCTGTGGAAACTGCTGGTAATGCTTTCCACGGTGCCTTGCCTCAGATCACCTCTCTCCTTGGACTCTCTCCTCTGAAAGGGGGAAGATGGATTATTGGAGCATCCCTGAGCTTCTGGAAAGAAGGGCAGTGATAAAGAACACAGTTATAAGGGGCTGCAGGTGACCTGCTCTGCAGCAGTGGCCAGGAAGGTCTTTCACCCTGGTAAAACACCTTGCAGCACCCAAATTTGTTCATTCTTGGGGAAGCTGGAGCCCTGTCCTGTGCAGGTAACAGCAATGCTGTGGTCACAGCACCTCCTGACAAAGATCTGTATCTTTGGGATACCTGTTTCCCTTTAGCAGATGCACATTTCTACTCAGCCAGCTTGTCTTTGCAATTAGCACCCTCAAACCACAAAATGCTGCATTCCCTGGGCTGCAGCTTAGTGCTGTAGTGGACAGAGAGGGAAACCCAGCTGAGGCTGCAGTTTAGGCAAATAAATCATTTGCCACAGACCTGCCAACAGGACTGAGAAGCCTGGCACTGCCTAGAGATGCTTATGAGCCACAGATCCCAGTGTGTCTGTGTGTCTGTGTCTGATCCCAGTGTCCCAGTGTGTCACGGGGAGCACACCCCCCGTGGCTGTGGACACAGATTCCTGCTGTGCTGTGGAGAGGCAGCTGCAGGGGTGGGGTATTCCATGGAGAGCTCATCGCCTAAACCCTGTCTGTCAGCCCCTGTTCATCCCAGTCCTTCCCTGCTTCAGTCAGACACATCTCCCTGGCTGATGACATTTTTGCAGCAGTTTTGTCTGAATCAACCCAGATTCAACCCCGGGGATGACAGCAGAAAACCGCTGGCAGCCTTCACAGGTCATCCTCTCAGCAGCCTCTGTTTTTTGGGAGCTTACCCACAGCTTGTGCTGGATTTGGAGAGAGCCAGACCAAGCCTTAGAGTGGAGAATCAAAATTCTAGGCAGGTAGATCGACTTACTGAACATGCACAGGGGATGGCAAAGTCTTTCTTCACACCCTGTGATGCAGAGTGAGGTTGGTGGTGCTTTCCCAGTGAGTGGTGATTCTTTGCTGCCTTTGGTCAGTGTCTCAGTGGTCAAGGACAGCAATACCAGCAGAAATGCTGAGCTTGTTCAATCAGTTTTGCAAACTTCACATGAGATGAGAGGCAAGAGATTCAGAAAGGAGGGAAAATTCTCAATTTTTGGATCCATCTGCTGACTACCACATGAAATCTGCATTATCCAGGGTTTTCCCAAGGCAGCACAGCCTGTGAAAGCCCCAGAGACTCAGGGTTGGAAGTGAGCACCTGCTCCAGCCAACTGTCTTAAGCAAAACGATTTCACAGAGCAACATCTGCTGTGGTGACCTACCAGAGGGAAGGAAAGCAGGAAATCTGGGCTGAGGAGGACAGGAGCCAGACAGTTTCATACAGGTTTGGATGAAAAGTGAAATCAAAATATCAAAGATAAAATAGTGATAAGTTTTAAGGAGGTCATAAAAACAGATAAGGAAAAACCAGATTAAGATGATGAAGAAAGTGAGCAGCAGAGGAACAGATTTTACATTTGAAGATCAACTGGACTTCCTTACTCTGGTTAGAAGAGGAACTCCTACTCAAAAATTAGAATAAAATACAAACAGAAAATGCCTGAAATGCCTGTTTTAGAATTTTGCTGACACTTTTTACGCCAATATAAAAAGTGCTGTTTGATACAGTAATGGTTTTTCTGCTTTGTGAGTGGGATTCTCTGCATCCCAGACTGTGAGGACCATTGTATGATGCTGCCTGAATAAACTGAATCCCTCCAGAAAAATTGAATTATGAAAATAAAAAGTAAAGCATTGACAGACAACACTTGAATAACCTGCAGGAAGATACAGAATGGTTTTTGGAGCCCTTTATGGATGATGGCATTCATTCATCAGCTACACAACTCCGTAAAGATATTTACACAGCACTATCTTTGTGTTTAGGGGGTATATAAGATGGCCTCTGCCTGTGTGTAGGGCACAGACGTGTTCAGCTGAGTAAATAATTGTTTATAACTGGTTTATACATCCTGTTATTACGTAGGTATGAAATGATTGCAGGGAAACCACCCTGCAGACCTCACTGGTTGTTACGGCATTGTTCACTGCAATGAAGACTGCAAACTAATCCTTGGGGGGGGGTGTTTTTTTATGTTTTTCTCCTTGAATTCTGCAGAGAATGGACCCCGTCTCCTCGTGGTAGCAGAGCAGGCCAAGATCTTCTCCCAGCGCGGTGGCAACGTCACGCTGCCCTGCAAATTCTACCACGAGCACAGCTCCACGGCCGGCTCCGGCACCCACAAGATCCGTGTCAAGTGGACCAAGCTCACCTACGATTACCTCAAGGAAGTGGACGTGTTTGTGGCCATGGGGCACCACAGGAAGAGCTACGGGAGCTACCAGGGCAGAGTGTCCCTGCGGGAGAGCAGCGAGAACGACGCCTCCCTCGTCATCACCAGCCTCATGCTGGAGGACTACGGCAGGTACAAGTGCGAGGTGATCGAAGGGCTGGAGGACGACACGGCAGTGGTGACTCTGAATCTGGAAGGTGGGTAGCACCTCAGTTATGTTTTAACCAGATTTATGTAATGTCACAGTATCGACACGAAAGGACGAGCCAGAGACACCTGTTACCAGGATCAGAGAGAAGGAAGGAAGGGGGGCAAGACCCGCCTTCTTTATTTTTTATATCCATTTGGAAATCACTGTTCATTGGAGGAAATCAGTTCTTCCTCCCTCAATTACAGTGGTCAAAGGAAATGTCCATCAAAGTTCTGTGTCTATGAGAAAGGAATGTGAATGATGAGATACAGTTACAATAACATAGCTATGTTTACAGAAAAGACTGTGAGAACTAGCTACAAAGAAATGAAAACATTCATAACAGCAAAAATCAGGGCAACAATGTGGTGTTAGGGAATACCTGCTTTTTTTTTTGTCTCCTAGTACTGCTGATATCGTGTTATCACTGATATTGTGTTATCAGGGATAAAGCAGGCAGAGTCCATTGTGCTCTGGTTGGCCTCACCGCCTGTGAGGACAACCATAAATCAGGAGAACATTAGGATTACTATAACTTATGCTAGCCCATGGCAAATGCAGCTTCCAGTCAGACCTGGAGTGAGAGGAGCCAAAAAGAGGATGAGCAAACATAATATGAGGAACTCCATAAGTTTGCAATTTGCTCCTGTCATTCTGTAGAAGTCACTGCGTCTTTTTACCTGGGTGAAATTGTATTAAATTCTCCCCTAATAGTAATTTTACAAAACTTCAGGATATTTTAGATTATGAAGCAAATACAAATCTTCTCATAAAGATGAAAAATATCGGAGTAGTTATCCAGGGACAACAGTTTTGGTTTTTTCCAGCCTTATAATCACATAAAATAGATCTTTATATTGCCTGCCAAGACAACTCCTAGTTGTAGTCTGTAGTTATTTTCTTCAGCATTATTCTTGACAACAATAGAGCACAAAGCATTTGAAAAAGTAGTGAAACAGGTTTAAAGAGGACCAGAATTTCAGCTTTCCTTTCTTCTTATGCAATTCAGATACATTTTATGAATTGCACTGCATGCACAAAAGAGTGTTTGGCCCTTTTCCCGCCACCCCCAAAGCACTGCACTGAACACAGGGATAAACTAGAAGTTCCATGATGAAAATATCACATATTTTTACACTTACTGGGAAATTAATGCCAGAGGGATGCTAGGGGAAGGGGAAGGGGAA
>VZRZ01005134.1:127170-145728 GCA_013398175.1 Climacteris rufus | reverse complement strand
AAGGGGAAGGGGAAGGGATTATCTTACTGTCACACCTGTGAACAGTTGAGTTGTACGACTCTATCATTGGGAGTTCCCATACATTTTGGTGTTTATACAGTTACCCTGCACAATAAGACTGTCTGAGTGGTTCTTGGAACCAAATAGAGCTCATGGGCTTAGTTTACTTCCTTACATCTATTCTCCCATTCCTGGCTGGAGGCCACAGAAACTTCCCATTTCTGAGTGCACAGTTTCTATGCCAGCAGGACAGTCCATTGAGGTTGTTCCACCCCACACAATTCATCTTTAATGAGAATGCACACTGTTCTTTTCACACTTAGGAGATACAGAAAAATGGACATGCACCTGTTTAGTTTAAGTTCTCTGAAGCAGTTACGAGTGAAGACAGGAATGAGCTGGAGGAGAAAACACTTCATCCTTCCCTTCTGGCCAAAAGCTCTGGTGTGTTCAGCCTGCCCTGCCCTGGGCCAGGCGCTGCAGGGGCTGCTCTGCAGCTGCTGCTACCGAGCCACTGAAGGAAGAACAGTTCCTCTTGGCATGCTCAGCTTGACCTAAGGAAACAAGGCTCTCCTCACCTGCCCAGGCTTTTGCCTTCTCTGCAGCAAAATTTCATTAGCTTTCTGCGGTCAAAAGAAAGGATGTTCTGCTAGGAGTGATTCCTATTGTGCCAGGAGTGCCTGGGGAAGGGGAGATGCTGATGGATGTGGAGGCAGAGCAGGTTTGCCTAAAGCTTGGTACAAATGCTGGTGCACATGCAGAAATCTGCACCTGAAGGGCATTACTTCATTGATACTAGAGTGAGAAAGCAATGAGAAATCTCTTTACTGCATGCAGTAATGCAACTGAAAAAAAAAGGGAGATTTCCTACCCTTTTTACAGTTACTCTTTTGTGATATAGCACCAGCCTTGGATACAAGGCCAGGCTCCCTCCTCTACAATCAGGAAATTCATAAAGAGAGGAGGACTCATATTTCTGCAGCCAAGTATGTTCCAATCTGTGCTCAAAGGAAAGTTTATATTTTTTAACTAGGGTCTGGCTAACGTAAGGAACAATGCCTTTTCAATGACTCTTGTCACACGTGGGACAGGGGTAAGACTGGCCATTTCTGACATTATGCAGAGATGTTTCTAAAGCTGGCAGGAACAGGTCCTTTGCAAAACCTCATGGTAACATGCAGCCTTTCAAGTGAGATAAGGTTAGGGAGAGTGTCAGTATCAGTCCTGCGTATGTCAGTGCGATCCAGTGATTCTGGGGCTATGGCACATTGAAGCCTTCTAACAAAAAGCATTAAAATCACCTATTACAGTGGAAATATATATAGCTGATAGAATATATTCTTCTGTTTGCATGGCCCTGTGCTTATTTTTTCAACTCACCTGCAGCTTTATGTATCTCTGACATTAATTGCCATTTAATATATTTGAGCAAAGCAGAACAGATCGGGGGGGGGGGCAAAAAATACAATATTTGGACAAAAATTAAAATATATCAGCCCATTCTAACATTCTGCATCTGCTATAAATAATCAGGTTAATCTCCCAGCGGGAAGGATTTGCATCAGTAGCCTGATGTCCTGAGACAGTGGCCCTCAGGATGTTAACAGGCAGCAGGGCAAAGCCATTTACACCCAGGAATGCCCACGAGCAGTGCAGAGCAGCTGATGGCTCCCCTGTGAGCTCCCTGTACCAGCAGCACAGCTTTGGCTGGGTGGAACCATGGCTGTGCATCAATATCAAAATTGTTGACCTTTACCTCAATGGACCTTTTTTCTTCTCCCATTATGGTAGTGCTTGCTTCTCACCAGACTTAAAGGCCTCCTGGGATTGTCATTAAATAAACCATTCATAATAATTGGGTACTTTTAGCTTTGATAAAAACACTGGCATTAAATACACTCTGAGTTTGTTACATAGCTTTTTTGTGATAGGTTTTCTTCACTTTTTTTTTAATTCAGAACCACAACACTTTCTCCCTAGACTAGAGAGAGAGTGCCGAGCCCCTGATAAAGCTCAGAACTAGAATTCACTGCAGTTTTCCACAACCACCAGCTCTGAGAACTATTTAATCACGTCATGGTTATCATTCTGTTTGTGGCAGTGCACGGACTGCTCTAAGGGCAGGAGGCTTGGGCTGGGCACTGCAGCTGCAAGAAGTGTCCAGCACTGCAGGAAGCAGGACCTTCTTTATGGAGACCTTGTCACCAAAGCCTTTTTCTCTCTGAACTGGCCTTACTCTCCTCCTGCACACAAAATATGGATCATGAGTTTTACACTCTTTGGTCAACATTATGAAAGTCGAAAGTTTGACATATTAAAAGGTTTCTGATAGCAGGCAGATATTGTTGTCCGAGTTGTAAGCAAAGAAAAAATTCTCAGCTTGCATTAATTTTTTTTTTTATGGTGGTGTTTTACTGTTCTGCACTAAATTCTCTTTATGTCTGTGCTTCACTAGTTTGCTCTCCCGTGAATACTTGGCACTGTAATGAATCTCACCGCACCAGGTTTGTGAGTTTGACCTCCCAGGTGTGTGAAGGCTCCATCTCTCAGGTGCTGCTCAGGCACAGGTTTTGTGTGCCCTTCCTTCATGAGAGCCTTGGGAGAGGTGACAGAAACAGTGGGACAACGCTAAACCCCCAAAGGCAAATTTTTACTTGTTAGAAATTTTTTTTAATACTTTCTGTCTTCAGAGAGAGGTGACAACACTAAGACTGCAGTACAGGCTATAAAATTATTACTTTTTACTTCCAACACTACTGGAAATTTGAAGATCTAGGTAATGCCATTAAAAACCTTAGTTGAAAGCAGCTTCTAGATAGAACCTAAATCCTTGTGTGGCTCCCAATGAACCAAAAAAACCACCAGCATTTGTCTTCTTGCTTTGAGGTATGTCAACCTTTAGGTCCAAGATAGAAAAAAACCCAGGCCTTCATTTCAAAACCAGACTCTCTAGTTCAAAACAGCTCAAACAGGTCCATAAGCTTCATAGAAACTAATTTTTCCAAATTGTTGAAACAATCATTTTTTTAATCTGTTCATATGCTCTTCAGCTGGAGGTAAGCAATGGGGAATTCATAGCTGAGACCAATATGAAAGCAACTCCATGCTCTCGAGAGCAGCAAAAACCAGATTTAGCCTCATAATATCGTATTTGTTTCTTTTGTGTTGTTGTTACATTCATAGGGGGGAAAAACAGGCTATTTCAAATACCCTCTGTGTGATAATCTGTTCTGCTCTCTGCTGAAAAACTGATTTTGTGGGACACAGTCTTTTTGGGTGCCTAGAACAAAAGAAAAAGTCTTGTAAAAGCCAACAGGATTTTCAAGGGTAGGTCATGACAGACTAACGTAATTCCTTCTGTGACAGGTCCTTGCAGACACAGCTGAGTTCACATGTGCTGTGAGAAATGGTCCTTGAAAGGTGCTGGTGAAATAAAAAGTCCAAAAATTATCAGAAAATGATGATACAAAAGGAAAGAGTTAAAAAAAATTGGGACTAATTAGCTGAAGAAAAGCAAGGAAAGACAGCAGTCTCTGAATTTTGATAAAGGCTGTAGAAATGCAAGGGAATAATCTGCCCTAGTCCAGATTAGTCTAGTTTTATTGTTTAGAAATAAGCAACCCCACTGACAAACTGGTTATGGGATGCTGTGGGCTGAAGGGACACTGCTTCAAGCTTCAGTTTCATTTTTAGGGAGATTGATACCTGCTGACAGCCAGGGGCTGAATGATCAGAGTTCTGACAGCTCTGACAGGCAGGGAAATGGAGATGGAGTCTCTGTGAAAATGAGGGGCTTGCCAGTTTTTATAGAATTTTAGGAATCCAGCATGGAAAATTTTGCCATGGAGTATATGAACCTGCCAGCATAAAACTGTGCCCTACAGTACAGCACATAGCAAACCCTACTGTTGCCCTGTGTTTACACTGGCTGCAAGAAAACTTACTTTTAATTTTGGTCCAGAACTCAAGGAAACACATTTCTTTACTCTGGCTGTGAAAGGACCTTTTTTTTCCCCATATGTATCAACAGAAATTTGTGTTATTTTGTTTTACATGTCAATACTCTTGAAACTGCTAATTGTGTATGGTGTTGGCTTAATTGACACCCTTAAATCATTTACAGGAGTGGAGCTTTCTGAGGTTATTTCCTCACCTTGTTGTCTTGAGTGAATGTTACAGCTCCTTGCACTGACAATGTGTGAAGTGACTATTTGCACTGAATTTTAGGGGTTACCGGCATACAAGACCCCAAAATACAAATAGAGAACACACAAATAGATTCCCCCAAAAAACACAGCAACTGGAGAAGAGTACATTTGCACAGTTGAATGTGAGGCATCCATGGAAATAGAGGTGTTCCTATGGGGAGGATGTAAACTATATCTAGTTCACGTGTTCTGATTTGGTAGAAATCCTAATTTCCTTTACAAGATTCATTTTCTAGACTGCAGTTGCTTAGTCACAGGTGCATACGTCCCTCTTCTTCCACTAACAGATTTATTCCCTGATGATCTGCTCTGTCTCAGGTTCTCCCTGTCTCTTTTGAAGGCAAGGAGGTCCTTCCCCGGGGGTAGAGCCTATTCCAGAGAACCACGGTTTTGGGAGAGGAGCCACACCATGAAGCCTTAAATTGGAAATTAATATCCCCACTCGGACTCCACACACAGCTCAGCTGCTTCCTCAGGGTAGGGAGTGGAACCATGAAGGTCAAGTTAAGGCTCCTCAGCTCCGTCTTCCCACAAACCAACGAGATTTTAACCTTCTGAAGCTGGAAGGTTTTATCTCTCTCCATTTCTTAAGCTGAATTTGTTAACATTTGGGAGCGGGTGTTTTGTCTAGTGGCAAAACACAGGGCTGGAGTCAGAAGCTTAGGTTCAGTCTGTACTTTGGGAGCAGCAATGAGCCTCAGGACAGCTTTTGTCCATTCTGGAACAGATGGGATGGATTATACTTTGACGGGTTTGTAAGATCCAGGACTGAGGAAGACGCCCTGTAATTAACCAAAGCTCAGCACTGCTACAGTATAAGAAAGGGGAGATGAATAGTGAGATCTTGGTATGAATTTCAGCTAGGTTTGATAGGGAAATGAAGAAAAAAAATTAACAAAATTGCAAGGTAATGCAAAGCTGGACAAAACACATACTCAGTCCATTTTCCTCTACAGAATCACCAATGGCCACCCCTAACTGCAGGGTGAAATTAATGCTAATCAGTTGCAGGCTTGTACTGCAGATGAACTCCAACAAAAAATCGGCTTCTATGCAGTCTGCTCAAATATAGCCCAAAGCTAATGCAGTTTAGTGCATATTTATGTTATAAAAACATTATGTCTCCAACTGTCAAACTCCGATTTGTAACACATTTACATACATAGTAAGCCCCTTTAAAAAGTAATTTTGGCAATCTTAAGGAATCAAATCTGTTAATTTTTTCTCAATTAGTTGTCGCTCTGTTTTTAGAAGGATGTGAGTTTATATCTTGATTTAAAATTACCCACCTCTCCTGATTTTAGTGAGTTTTTTTAGTGTGTATGCAAATCAGACACATGTCCTGGACAAGGAATCAGTTGTCTGGGGAAATGTAGTTCTGAAAAGATAACAAGTATTAGATATCTAATAAAGTAATAGAGCTTGGACTCCTATAACATTTGATAAATTTTTATAATACCCAGTGATATTTATGTCCATTAGCACTGAAGGAATTATTTTTTTTTTTTTACAAAATGATGAGGAGGATGAAGGAGAAAGAGAGATCCAGAAAAATATGAAATGTCTTCAGCGCCTTGTCTATGAAGTTAAAGTTAACACACACTGTGTTACATTACATTCATACTCTACAGATCAGAACAGCACATAACAGAAAAGCCCTTTAACAAAGGATTTACAAAAGGAAAGAACTGAAGCAGACTCTCTAAGTATTTGATGGAGGAGAGCAAAACATTGTTTATTATTACCCTGCCAAGTTTACATTTGCATTCTTTATTTTCTTGGACCAAGTCACTGAGATTTAGTAACAGCAAAGGTTTTGTTTAACAAAAATAACACTTGGACGACAGAGGGGTGAGGGAGAGAAGAGGAAGCAAGGGGACCTTAGGAGACTGGTGGAATACACACAGAAATGGGTCCGAGTGTTCTGAAAGAAGAGTGTCTTCATTGCATGGTGACAGCTTGGCTTGATCACAGTGTAATATCTCTATGCTACACCACATCTCCCAGAGGACAAGGAAATTGTTATGGGCAAGAGGGCTCATCAGCAGGAAAAAAGTAAAAAGAAAGATGGATATTTATAGCAGTGCAAAGTTTTTGGCTCATCTCACATGTTATCTTGTCTTCAGTCCCTCTGCGTCCCACAGCTCTTAGTCCTACTGAGGATAAACATTCTGAGCTGGATCTTCTCTAATACCATTTTATTTCAGCTTATTATGAGACTGGGCTAAAGCCAGCTGTAAAATCTAGGTCTGGGTTAAGCTTCTAAACCCTGCCAAAGAGTAGGGTGGTCTGATCCAAACTTTTGTTTCAAGTCTCTCTTTTCCCTTTTATCAAAGCCACATGGGGAGGTGGTTCTTCAGTGTTCTCTGAAACATCATTCATGCTCCAAGAAGTAATGTTTAACTTCAGATTTTTTTGATAAAACAAGAGGGGGAAAAAATATCTGTTGGATAAGGGCAATGACTGTGATTAGAAATTAATTCTGAAACAGTTCTGGAGGTGTCCCCACACTTCCCACCCCCACATGGATGACCTCAAAGTCTCTGTGCTGGGCCTGCCTGCAGCGGCTCGGCAGCGATGGGCACCAGACAGGGCTCTGGCACAGGCTGGGCCTGTCCCCTGGGGGAAAGGAAGCATTTGGCAGGCCCGCATTCCTTGCACAGTGTCTCTCTCTTAGGGTAGCCCATCGGTGTTTTCACAGGCTGTAGGGCAGGGAGGGAAGGTGGTGACACACATGGGTTCCTCCTAGGGCTGCCTCGCTGCATGCCAGGGCCTCACCGTCCGCAGTGGGGGAAACCTGTCTTCTTCTAGGGGAAGGTGATGCCCTCTGAGCTCTCCCTCCTTGTGTGGTGGCAAACTGCCCAAAAACAGGTGGAAATTTGCAGAAAAGTACCCCACATGCCTTCAACTATTTCATTTCCCCGCAGCTTTCCTACTTTAAGACCTCAGGACACTGAAATTGTGCCTCCTACCAGAATAGCCTTGAAATGCTGTTATTAAGCCAGTTATTCCCATCCCTGGGATAATGTGAAATAAATAAAAAAAAAAAAAACAAAGAAGCAAACAAAAAGCAACTGCCTTGAACCACTCAGGAAATCTTGGCAAGGGTTCACGCAAAGAACACAATGGTCTTTTGTGTTGATCGAAACATTTCATGTTAATGCCTATGAGTAACATGAAATAATTCATAGAAATTCAACAGTTCATTCAACAATTTCTTTTTTCTAAATGACTGCCAGGAAATCCTCAACTCCTGTTTCACAAAAAAACCAAACAACATCAACCAAACAAACAGAAAGAAAAACCACCAAAAAACCCAAACAAACAAACCAAACAAGACATAAAAACAAACAAGCAAACCAAGAAACAAACCTAAAAAAACAGAACTAGGCAAGGGTTTAATTGACATTTTTAAATGAGAAATTGATAAACTGGAATTTTCTATGAAAAATGTGTAGTTTTCAAAATTCCACATATCTCTGGTCCTCTTTAAGCACCCTGAGTGCACGAGAGTGAGATCCCTGTGTGACAGGAAAGGTGCAAATGGGAGCAGTGTGCAGACCTGGCACGATTCCTATTGGGAAATGGGATGAGGTCACAGGGAGATGAGCCAGCCAGGTGAGCCAGCAGCCCTATCCCCTTCCCAACCCCGGTGCTGGTGTGCTTCTGACAGAGCGTTCTCCTGCAGAAACAAACCAACAGTGACACATACTGTGGAGCTAACCCTAATTTCCCCTTTCCTTCTCCTTCTGCTGGCTGTAAAGGCCATTTCCCTAACCCTAATTTCCCCTTTCCTTCTCCTTCTGGTGGCCGCAAAGGCCGTTTCCCTAACCCTAATTTCCTCTTTCCTTCTCCTGGTGGCTGCAAAGGCCGTTTCCCTAACCCTAATTTCCCCTTTCCTTCTCCTTCTAGTGGCTGCAAAGGCTGTTTCCCTAACCCTAATTTCCTCTTTCATTCTGCAAAGGCCGTTTCCCTAACCCTAATTTCCCCTTTCCTTGTCCATTTGGTGGCTGCAAAGGCCGTTTGCCTAACCCTTATTTCCTCTTTCCTTGTCCATTTGGTGGCTGCAAAGGCCGTTTCCCTAACCCTTATTTCCTCTTTCCTTCTCCTTCTGCTGGCTGCAAAGGCCGTTTCCCTAACCCTAATTTCCTCTTTCCTTGTCCATTTGGTGGCTGCAAATGCCGTTTCCCTAACCCTAATTTCCCCTTTCCTTGTCCATTTGGTGGCTGCAAAGGCCGTTTCCCTTCGCTCTGCCCTTCCAGTTGCCCACAGCTCTCCTCTTTGCCCCTCTCCAGGTGTGGTGTTCCCCTACTCCCCGCGGCTGGGGCGGTACAACCTGAACTTCCACGAGGCGCAGCGGGCCTGTGTGGAGCAGGACTCGGTGGTGGCCTCCTTTGACCAGCTGTACGACGCCTGGCGCGCGGGGCTGGACTGGTGCAACGCCGGCTGGCTCAGCGACGGCTCCGTGCAGTACCCCATCACCAAGCCCCGGGAGCCCTGCGGGGGCAAGAACACGGTGCCCGGAGTCCGGAATTACGGGTTCTGGGACAAGGACAAGAGCCGATACGACGTCTTCTGCTTCACCTCGAACTTCAACGGTGAGAGCGTTGCCCAGCCCTGACTCATAAATAACCATTGCTGTTCTCAGGCACAGAGCTCCGAGGGCAGAAAGCGGTGTTTGATTTGTCAGAGCTCATGTTAGTCTTGGGAAACGCGGTTGTTGAATTTGCAAGGACACACATGCAGAGCAAAGTCATCTCTGCCACAGGCTCACGTTCGTAGTTTTCACAGCTTGGGACTTGAATTGGCAGGAGTTTCTAATATCCCCCCATTAAAATTTAAACTCACCACTTTAATGCTGCTGTTTAACCAGCTTAATTCAGCTAAAATGATGAAGAAACCTGCAATTTCTTAACTGAGTTTTCCTGTTGAGTTCAATTACAATTCTATTCATATTGTTTAAATATATCACCAAAACAAAATCCTACTAATCACTTCATCTGTTCTGCAGGGTCAGGCAGCTCCTGCTCATGTACCAGGTCTAATATGACTAATACATCCTTAAGAGCAAACCCATTTCTAGTTTTATTCCTTAATAATTCAGATTCCTAATCTCAGTATGGTGCAAAGTCCATGATCACTTTTGCTCTGACACTGGACTGCTGTAAACCTTATTTTAGCAACTGCAATCTTTTTTATCATTAGTTGATGTTACTTCAGGTATGAAGTGCAATTAAATGACCCAATCTCAGCTTGCTATCATTTCAGGTTTTATCTAGTGGGTGGAAAGGACTTAGAAAGCAGTGCTGTGAATGTCCAATCCTCTACAATATACTGCATGTGGATAATTCCTACTCAACTTTGCACATGTTTGGCTTGCAGCCCACTCAGACCATGGAGCAGGGCCTTTTTTTATTTATGCACAGATTTCTTATCCACAGTGAAATAGTCTCATCCTACAGCACAGCACAAACTAAACATAAGCCTTGTTTTAAGATGTGCTCTAGTGCTAAGTCTGCACCACTCTCTCCACAAAAAAACCCACCCAAACTGAAAAAAACAAACCAACACGAACAAAAAAGCCTCAAAACCCAAAAACCAAAACCAAAACAAACTAAAAAACCAAGCACAAAACAAAATAAAAGAATACACACAGAAAAAAAAATGACACAGAAAATCTCACAAAAACCCAAACAAATCCTCAAGCCAACAATATTACATTAGGTTCAAAGTGATCTGAAACAAAAGTTTGGCTGATTCTTTTATTATGCTGCATCATTTCATAAAATGCTGGCTCAATTTTTTCGTGCTTCATCTGTCCAAGGTGAAATCTTATATTAACTCCTCTCTTATACATGGATTTTACCCTGTACTATAGAAATATCACGAAGGAATGAAATAATCAAACAAAAAGGATTAAAATATGACAGCTGTACTATTTATAATGCTTGCAGAGTAAAACCTGGTGACTACTGCTCACTAATCAGCACCCTTTTACACACTAGAAGCTAAACAATATCTCCTAAGGAACAAGAAGCTTCATTTCTGGGAAAAAAAAAAAAAAGAATAATAAGTGCTGAGAGATAAAAATTGTCTGCGCACTGACACAACAAGCAGAACGAAAGAGGGAGAAGGAGAAAAGCAAGGTGAGGATAAGGTGCAGAGGTGGGAGAGCAGTCAAAGACAGGACTCTGATGTGAACCTCAGCCTTGAGGAACCTTGAAACTGGCCTGCAGACAGAACATTACACAGAAATAGGATGATAAAAATATATATATAGAGGGAGAGAGAGAGAGAGAGAGACAGAGAGACACAAAGAGAGAAAGAGAGAGATAATATAGAGAGATAGAGATGATAGAGATAGAGATAGAGATAGAGATAGAGATAGAGATAGAGATAGAGATAGAGATAGAGATAGAGATAGAGATAGAGAGATAGAGATAAATATCGAGATAGAGATGATAGAGATGATAGAGATAATATAGAGATAGAGATGATAGAGATGATAGAGATGATAGAGATGATAGAGATAGAGATAGAGATAGAGATAGAGATAGAGATAGATATTATATAGATAGATGATAGAGATAGATGGATAGATGGATAGATGGATGGATGGATGGATAGATAGATAGATAGATAGATAGATAGATAGATAGATAATAGATAGATGTAGATAGATATGTTCCCCACAACTTGGTGTCAAACATCTCTCGAGACACCAGCCGAAATTCTGGACTTCTGCTTCTCTCAGTTTCCATTTCCTCAACTCACCAGATTACCTTATCCTCACATGTCCCTCCTGTGTTCTCCACTATTCATGTCCCAAACTCACCTTCATATCCACAATTAACCCAACCACCCTGCCAGAATGCCAGCTCCCTATTTTCAGCCTAGCACTTTGGATAGACATGTTTAATGGCATATGTTGGCTTTCTCATTGCAAAGGAAAAAACCTATAATAACTCATTTTGCCACCAGGCTGGGATTGCCTGTTGCCAAAGATAGTAGCTGCAGGCAAAAATCTATTTCTGCAATGCCCAGTGTTGGTTCTCTCAGCTCAGGAGCTGCCAAGGAAAATGAGAAGTGGTTAGGACACCATGTATTCCCAGCAGTGACAGTGACTGCTGGAGTCTCCTGATTGTATAAAACAGAGGAGCCTTCAACTTTATGTGAGAGGGATGGGAAAATGCCAAGGGCCAGAGGATCAGGAAAGTATGAGGTGAGCTCAAAAAAAGTGTCACTTGTGGTAGCTTCTACAAAAAAGAGCTTGAGTGAGGTTTAGCTGCCGGCTAACAGGGTTCTCTACAGGGAAAGAAATTCTCACAATATGTTATTATATCAGGGATCATTAAAACAAAAAAAAAAAAGAGTTCAATTTCAAATAATTCAGCAGTCAAACCAAAGAATCTTTGTCTGAAATACATGTAAAGCTTGATTTTCACCTGAAGAAGAAAGATTAAAAAGAAAACTTGCATTTAGCCATTAAGGTAAAAGATGAGAATCTAGCCATCAGTGCAGTTAATTCACTCTGGAACTATTGTGTCCCATCTGATGAGCTGGATACACAAAAAAAAAATCATGGTTTAAAAATTGAGGGGTTTATACCTGTAGTAAAAATTTCACATGTATTTCTGTTACCTGCACAGGGAAATCGTTTGAGCAAAACTGCAATCACAAATAATCTTGTTACTTTATGAAATTACCTTCTATGATGTCTTTTCTTAGGCTAAGGCAAATGCAATACTTACACTTTTTGTTCTGCCTCTTTAACACATTTACACTCAAATCTTTCTGTTGGCTCATATAAGATTTGTTCTTGCTTTATGTCCAAAAACATCAAAATGTTTCATACATTTTGTATCTAGTAGTACCAGCAAGCTACCAGTTTATGAGAATATAAAGTGATGTGTTTTATAAAACAATGCATGGAGTAACACTAACCTAATGCCAACTGCGAAATCCAGCAAAATATTGTGAGATAATAAGGTATTTTCTGCCTGCATTGGGTGGCAATATGTTTCCCACCCTGGTTTTACATTCCTTCTGTTGATAAAGGCTATTGAAATTGAAAGCACACAAGTGGGGTGTACCTAACTTAAATCTGGAAATTCTGCATTGGAATTTCCTGGCATCAGAGGGCTCAGCTCTGCCCTCTCACAGCCAATTTCTCCTTCACTTGTTCTGCCCTGTGGAAGCCACTTTAGTCCATGTTGTCTTTAGAGAAGTTGAAGGTTCCTGCCCCACGTGCCACGATCCAAAGTTTTGCCATGGCTGCAGATCACCCAAATTTCTCCCCTTGCCTCATCCCAAGGAATGGGGTTGTTTCCATGCAATCCCTCTAAAAGGTCACTTTGGGGAAATAAATGCAGATGAATCCTTTTGTTGCAGTCTTCCCCACAGAGCCTAACAGGCATAGAACAAGGAATATGTAATGGAAGAGCTGAGTGGTTATTCTTTATTTAGTTCCAAAGGTCTTCTGAAGGAGAACAGTTCTTTTTTTTAAAGAAAATCCATGAGACTCTTGCACTGAAAAGTGCTAAAAGAGCTAAATGTAAATAGATTTATCAGCTCCTCCATAATTAAGCATTTTCAAGGAAAATTTTAAAAGGTACAAGTGCAGCTTATATCACATGTTCTGCTTATTAACATGCATTTTGTTGTGTACTTTGTCCACAGAACCATAGTGCAGGATTGATCTTTGATCAGCTCTAGGAGAATCAAGTATAAAGTCTCATGTTTACAAAGTTAGGAACACAAAGAATTAATTTTAGAGAGCATGTTAAAAGCACAGCTGTGAGTCACTTTTTATTACAGTAATGCATGTGATAAGCTAACCACCTCTGCCATTTAAATGGGAGAAGGCTATGGAAAACCCTGTCTGAATAAAGCTGACTCCTCATTTGACCATTTCAGAGCATTTTATCACTGGGAACATGTAGCCGCTGTTCCAAAAAGAGAAACAAACCCAAAACAAAATTGCACACCCTTTATTAGGAGTGGTTGCTTCTGGCTCACCAGAGTCACTGCTGACACTGGTGTGTTTAAAAAAATCATTCCCACATATTTTATTCAAAATCAGCTATTTGAGATGATCACTGGATGTCAAAATACTTACCAGGTCTTAAAACTTTTTCTTTTTTTTTTTTTTTTAATAAGAAAAACTTACTAATAAACCTCTCAATTTAGCACCGAGCTTGAAGAAATCCCCAAGTCTGATTCATCCCTCAAATACCCTCAGTCACAGGGGTGTGGGGTATTTAGGTCAGTTGATGGAGTTTTCCTCTTTAAGCTGTTCTGTTACATGCAAAAGCTTAAAATAGCTGTTATAGGTGGGGTTTGAGCAGGTTTGCACAAACCCTCTCATGATTTGGATGTGAGGAGTCAAACCAAGCAGGCTCATTCTCTGTAGAAGCAACCCAACTACCAGATATTAATGAGAGAGAGAGAGTTAATGCCTCCCTCTCCCTCCACTTCAATTAATAAATTCTAAGATTGAACAGCTAGGAACCCTTTTCACCTATTCTCAGGGGAAAACTGCAAATCTGCACAGAGTTTATTAATGGAATTTTGTGTGATCAGACATTTTGTGTGATCAGATTTTGTGGTCAGACATTCTGGATACACATTGCACCCCTGTGGGGTTTACTATTAAATTTCTCTTATTTGAGGAAGGGGCAGAGTATAGGAGTTTTTATTATTGATGTCATATGTCAAAAGCCTGACCTTACTGCAAATCCCTAGGAAATTACATTCCATTGACATATGGTTTGAAGAGGAACTTATAAAAGAGGTGAAGTTTATACACTATCAGCCCAAATCCCTGTTCCCCTAAGTCAGAAATCCTGTTTGCTTTGGGGAAACCTCTTAATAGTGTAACAGCAACAGGTTTCCACTTAAAATACATTCTCTTTAGCAGCACCTTGTAAATGCTCTCAACTTGCTGAAATGGAGTTTAAAAAAAGCATTTTACAAAGGGATAGATTATCTGTTCTCAATAGTTTTCTGTGGGAATGTTGTAGATATTGTCTCTGACAGCAATGAATTTTTTTTTAAGTTTCTTCTCCACCACAGCTGCAATATAAATGCTTTTTTTTAAACTGTTCTTCTCTTGTTATACAATTTCCAACCTATTTAGACAGAGTTAATTCAATTAGCTTTATATTGTCATCTGACCCGACTTTTCTTCATTTAGGAAAAAAAAAAAAAAAGCTGTGTAGTTTTTGCAGGAATCTGAAGCTGACATAATTCTTAGCTTGCTCACCACTTTTTCTTCACCAAGAAAATAATCTCAGACTGAGCAGAGTTCTGTGTATTTGCCCCGTTTTTACAAGGCAGAAAATGGATTTTGTTCTGGAGTACATTCTTAACTGAGAAGTAAAGAGTGTGCTCTGGAATTAGAAGATACCCGCATGAATAAAGTCCTTCCTTTTTTTCAGCTCACTTGCCTCTTCAGGAATAGACAGATTAAAAGTTGAGAATTTATTTGGAAATTATTATGCCTTCAAAGAAACACCATTCCTCTGCAGTCAACTTGGCTGTCAAATCACTGATGATAAATAACCCAAGTATAATGAAAGAAATGCTTACAATGAATGTTTATTGCCTTGATAAATGGAATCAATATTAATATTATTGCTGCTTATGGATTAGTAGGGGAGACTTCCTTTTTGAGCTTTATTTTCTGGCATATATTTTCATTACCTTGAGACGAGGCACATTTTTCTTAGCAGCACTATCAGTTCAGTGCCATGTTGTGGTGAGGACAAACCCTTTGATGTCTAAAGAGAAACAGAGCTGCAGAGCTGCTGATGAAGACTTACAACAGGCATGATTTTGCTCTACCAGAGGCTCAAACTCTCCTCCTGAGAAGCTGTTTGATACCATGGCTTAAAAAAAAAAAAATTTTAAAAATTGTGCTTGTGCTAAATCAGAAACAAGGTCACCACTTTGTCAGAGAGTGTTACCTCCAGCCTCCCTCTCCCAAATGCTGGAAATGAGTGTAAGTTCAGGTGGGGATGCTGTACTTTGATATTAGCAGAAATAAATGTAGCTCTACCTTTTCTTTAATTTCCAAATGGTCTGTTTTCTGCATGTGGGTTGATTTTTGGGGCTTTTTTTTTTTTGCTCCTGCTGTTTATCAACTCACCACACCAAAAAGAATCGCGACATTTCTAACAACGCAGCCTCCAACCGGCACGGCCCCGCATCGGCCAGTGCTTGACGCCATCCTTCAGTGGGACACCTCCATTTCCCCCTGAAAGTCAGCTTTTTTATAATCATTGTGCTCATAGAATTGCAGGACTTAAGGTTGGAAAAGGCCTCCAGGACCATGGTGCCCAACCTTTGTGCCGCTAACGCCTTCTTCTTCCCTTGACCAGGCCGATTTTACTACCTGATCCACCCAACCAAGCTGACCTACGACGAGGCGGTGCAGGCGTGCCTGAAGGACGGGGCCCAGATCGCCAAGGTGGGGCAGATCTTCGCGGCCTGGAAGCTGCTGGGCTACGACCGCTGCGACGCGGGCTGGCTGGCCGACGGCAGCGTGCGCTACCCCATCTCGCGGCCCCGCAAGCGCTGCAGCCCCAGCGAGGCCGCCGTGCGCTTCGTGGGCTTCCCCGACAAGAAGCACAAGCTGTACGGTGTCTACTGCTTCAGGGCCTACAACTGAAGAAAAGTACCTAGAGCATGAAAGCTTTTAAATCATTGAGAACGTGTGAAAGATTTATTTTCGGTATGAACTCATGCAAGCTACCAAAACTGTGATAAACCTCTTTTACTTACTGTAAAGAGTCATTTTTCATAGACACCCAACCCATTGGTTTGTTTCTGGTTTTGTTTTGTTTTAGTGTTTTTGTGAAAATACCATTCCATAGATATTTTAAATTAATATAATTTAATGGAAGCTCTAGGTAAGGAACTTTTAGATTCAAATTCTTTAAGCTATGTCATCCCAACAAAATATAATTTCCATGAACGGGGCATGCAATAGAGCTTGACAATTGCTAGGGCACAATTATGGAGTGTAAGGCTACTCAAAGCAGAAGCTTTTAAAAGCACAGATTTTACATATTTGTACCAGTTTGAGAAACACTGCAAATTGATTATATCAGGAATTTTAAAATAAAACAATCTTTTTGTTAAAGGGGATCAGTGAGGTTTCGCAAAGAAACCTCACAACAATATATGTTAGCAAATAACTGTTTTCACTGGTTCACATGGGAACAAAGAGAGTTTAATAAAAGCAGCTAAAACAGTCCATAAAAATAGGACTGGTTTTACAATTTAAAATCTCGCCTTCCTGAGAAATAAGCTCATGGTCCCACACATAGGAAGAAGCACAATTAGTTCTCCTGAACATTTCAATTGTGTTTTTGTTGTGTATAAATCATCGAGTGAATAATTAACTAATGAGAAAACTCTGTTTTCTTCATAACTCCGATTAAAGATGCCTGAGAAGTGTTGTATTACCTTTGAGTAGCTTTACTGAGCTGTTTTTAAACTCTTAAAGGCCATTTGCTAAGCAGCATAATAGCATCTACTCAGGGCAGTTATATAAATGAACTGCTGGACAGAGAAATTGTAAACTTTAGCAGCTTGATTTTACATTAGCCTTTGAAATGTTATTGTCTTAATTAAAGAACATTACAATATTTAATATTTCTTAGCTATTTACACATCACAAGAAATAAAAAATTAGGAAAAAATATTTAAAATTGTGAAGTCTTAAACCAAGACTATTAGACAAAATCTGAAACCAGCCATTAAGTTTTAGAAGAGAAAAAAAAAAAAAAATTCATTTCCTTACATCTTATTTGTATCTAAGAAGTACATCTGTTTTTTAAACTATCAACAAAAAAGCATAGTATCTCTAGCCCTGAATTATTTAGTTAGTCCTCCTTAGAGTAAACAGAAAATAAAGCTATTGAAATACTTCTTTTCACTAAATCTGCAGTGGTCTAGGTGGAAGATGTTTACCTAAATCTGCCAGTGTCAGAGATAAACACACACTGTGCATGGTGCCTAGGATTTTCAGAGCTGCCTAAAGCACTAGGTCCTCCCTAAATACCAGTTTGAGGGAATTTGGGATTTCTAATGCAAACTCACTTTGGATGCAGCAATTCTTGGTGCTCATCTTCAGATACCTTAATGCAACCGGTTTTTCAGAGAGCAGGTGCTCAAGGCTTTCTGAAAATTTACTCCACTTATGGTGTCTCAAGCTGGATATCCAAAAAAAAAAGAACCAAAGAGGCCGTTGGTTAAAAATATCTTGGTCTCGGGTAATCTCTTAAGCAGTTTTTGATGTTCTCTATCCAGTATTGGTTCTACCACTTAAAAATGGAGAACTCTTTTTCCTACTCTACGCTTGCTGACTACGAAGAATTCAGAGGACCAACGTTTGTATTTACACAAAGTTTTATAGCTGCCCACTGTTTCCATAATTTAAATGAGATGTGGGGGTGTTTATGCAAGTAGGACACAACCTGTATGCTTTCATGAATGGTTTGGTGTAGCTATTTTCCCATGGACATGAGTAAATAAACCTCTTTCCCGGAGTGGTTGTGGTCCTGTTCTAAAACTCTGTGAGCAAACCAGGAACAATATATGGAAAGGGCCATAGAAAAAGATGTATTTCATTGGAGTTCATTCCCATTGCACTCAGAAGCAAATTTCCATCCTTCTGGGGATATTTGCATCCTCTGTGGATATTTGTTTATACTATACAGATGGAGCAATCTCAGTGCCAACCCCCCCCTTTTTTTAATCCACTAGGAGTTGGATTTTCTCGGAACAGTATCCCTTAGTTATAAATAGAGACTTACCACAGGTCAAGTCCCTAAAACCATGCAATTCTTTTGAGCAGCCATTTTTTTAAATCAGAGCCCATTTCACACATTTTGTCAGGCCATTCAGAGCCTTTTCTGAAACCTTTGGAGGAAAAAATGGAAATGGAAATAGAAATGTTAAATATCCAACTAGGATAAGGATTGGGGTATGCAAGAGTGGACTATGATCAAGAGCAATACATGTCATTCCTCCACCCAACCTTCAGAAAATTTGAAAAAATGCAGACTATTCTATATTTTTTTTTCTGAAGTTTGGACAGGGAGGTTGTGGGATGAGAAAAGCTGTAGAGAATATTTCAGTAATTGCCCCAGCTAGATCTAGAGTTGCTGTAAAGAGGGGAGCCTTATGCAGCTGGCTCTATCCTCCCCAAAGATCTGCTACATCTGGAGGAGGCTGCATGGTTTTCTTATTGCACAGAGGTGAAGAGACCCTCATGATTTTTTTTTTCTTTTTACCTCTCCAAGGAAACCCTTCACAGGGTTTCACCCAGACACATCTTCCT
>VZRZ01005134.1:94686-117596 GCA_013398175.1 Climacteris rufus | reverse complement strand
TTCCCTCCCCCCCCCCCCCCCTCCCCTTTTTTTTTTTTTTTTTTTTAATTTTAAATGAACAGCATTCTGTAAAAGCATGTCTTCTGCTCAGGAAGTCAGATCTAGACATGAGGAAAACACTGCTCCAATCAGTTGAAAGAAAAATGCCTTTCAATGATGTTTCCACA
This sequence comes from Climacteris rufus, assembly GCA_013398175.1. Taxonomy (NCBI): domain Eukaryota; kingdom Metazoa; phylum Chordata; class Aves; order Passeriformes; family Climacteridae; genus Climacteris; species Climacteris rufus. Next base: position 117,429 of record VZRZ01005134.1, on the reverse strand, counting down.
CCGGAAAAATAAAATAGGCTGATTCTGTAACGTGCTACAGCAGTCAGAGATTCCTTTTTGCCGGTTTCCTTCTGATTTCTCAGAACACAAAGAGGGAGAATTCATCATTAGGGTCCACAGGCCCAAGAGGATTTCTTTGCTGGTAGAGGTGGACAAAACAGAGCCCAGTTTTGCACATTTTTCTTACTTGAGGTCTGGGGAGTCCAGGATGCTTACATTTTTGTCCCCATACTTAACTCTGGCACTGTTTTGCTTTTTACTTTGTTTAAGGTTAAAGTTGGCCAACAGTGAGTTGACTTCACCTGGCACTTATTCACCCAAGCAGAGGAGCAGCAAAAAGACTCAGGCCCCAGAAGTTCTCACTAGATAAACACAATTTATGGAATCGTGAAATGGTTTGGGAGGAAGAGATCATAAATCTCATTTTGTTCCACTTCCCTGCCATGGGCAGGGACACCTTCCACTGTCCCAGGATGCTCCAAGCCCCATCCAACCTGTCCTTGGACACTCCAGGAATGGGGCAGCCACAGCTTCTCTTTGATTGACCTTCCAATCAAGGTCACTACAGACCTCAGCACCATGGCATGCTCCAAAGTGGGCTTGAAAGTGTCTTCTTTTATTTGTAGAAGGGGAATTTGGGGAAAAAAAAAGACTGATCCTTGTGGCTGCCAAGATGACACCACAGAGGAAAATAATTTTTGCCACCTCCCAGGTGACTTTGAAGCCCTGTGTTTGCTGTTCCCATATTTATCCTGCACAGGATGGATTTGAATTACTGATGTTCACAATCTGTTGCTGAAAGATAAATTTGCTGAGACACAAGATCTTGTCAGACTCTGACTGTCCACTGAACAGAGCCATGATATTGTTCTGTGACCTCCCTGAAGGTCCCAGTTTCTACTCTGATCTCTTCTACCAAACCTGTCTAACATTTTTCCCTCACAGTGAGAGGGAGGAACACATGCACTGAGGCTAATGAGCAAAAGAATGAATGAAAACTGACTCAGGATGTACCATTTAATTCCCACACTTTATTTATTGGCTTAGTTTATTTTTGAACTTACACAGCTAAAACTCCATGCCAGTTTATGCTCATAATGAGTTTAGATCAGTGTTTAAGAACTCACTTTGGACATATTTGAAACTCCTGTTATGTTAAGTTTATATTAAATTAGTGACCAACTAGCAACATAAAAAGTAATTATAATGAAAACTTGGCTGTACAAAACCACAATTTCAAGGCAAGATTGCACAAAAGAGGCCATTCATTCTTCCCTTACTTATCCATAAAAACAAATATTATGCCAAAAAAATTCTGAAGTATTTTTTCAGTCAGGTTGAAACTGATGAGTTTGATGGAGTTTGTCATTTGTGGAAGTCCTCCATCAGTTTCAATTTATTTCCTACCCTTTAAATAAAGACCAGATGATTTCTTAACAAATAGCAGTTAAATAATTGGGGCAGAACTGGAAGTCACTGGGTGAAATTTACAGTTTTGTGGAGTCCAAATTCTATGTGAAATGTAAGTGAAATTGTCCGTTCTGAATTCGAAAGAGCCCTGTAGCCCTAATGAAATTTATGAAGGCATTAGACATTTCTCAGCTGACATTTTTCTGACCAGCTCTGGGACTCTCCAGCCCTACCAGCTGTTCACAAGGACCATGGGAAAAATACAGTGGAAATCTGTCAGGATTGGTCCAAAAGAAAGGTCCTCAAGCACAAGTAAGGTCTGCAGGGAACAATTGGCCTTGTTAGAACAGACTGTGTAACTTCATTACTATCCTGGAATTTTGAGAATAAAAGCCTGATTCACTCAATCTGGATCCATGCTACCATACCTAGCAATTTGGAAAAAGGTGTTTCTTTGCAATGACATTTCTTTTTGTACCTGCCTCTTCTGTCCTGCTGCACAGAGAAAACCTGAGCTGACACAGTCTGAAGGGGGAAAAGAAAGACATGGGCTATTCCAGGCTGGGTTGGGGGTGAAGGTTAATGAGTCATCTGGTTTTAGCAAAAAAACCAAACCAAACCAACAAACAACAAATGACAAACAAACAAACAAAAACAAACAAAAAACCAACCAAACAAACAAACAAAACCCCAACAAAACAAAACAAAACAAGTGGAAAAAAAAGCTATTCTGTTTTCCAGGAGTAATTGAACTTTTCAAAATCAAAATTTCTCACTCCCTTCCTTCCCATTTTGGGAATTTGTCATGAGGGAGAGAAAGGCTGCCCGTAACTTTTTCAGTCCATTAGGAGGGTGTATGTTTACTACAAGCTCATCTGCTTGCTGGTGTCTGCAGATTTGTTGTGCTGATCCTCGCATGGTCTCAGGACATGTGCACACACTGTTATCTGCCCTGGCTGCAGATGATTTCCCTCCCTGCCTCACTGGAGCGTGCTCCTGCAGAGGTCTGTGCTCCAGACAGCTCCAGGGGTTGAGCAATCCCCAGGCCCATGCCAAGGGGAGAGGGAGGAGGAAAGGACAGTGGGTGCCTTTCCCATCACAGCAAGCAGGGCTGAAGCACCCCCCATCTCCTTTTACAGTGGCCATTTGTCACAGACTGGCTCTTACATCTGAATTGACCCTTTTACCTGGAATCAGAAGCAAATGCAGGCAAATGTTTCCATGTGGATACTGGAGGGCCCATTTTCCTTCACAATGGACATATTTTTGTGAAGAAACATCCTTGTGAAGCAGCACAGTCTCATGTTAGGCGGGCTTGTCAGCTGTGATGGAGCATGCTGCTAATTAAGCAAATCCCAAAACCAGCGGTGTCTCTGGCTCTATGGGTCCACCACCCACTCTCACTCAGCTCTGTTGCACAACCTCTTGCTGCAGGGTACAGCCAGGCTTTGGCATGGCTGTTGACATGCATCAGCCTGTCTGGCCGCTCCTTTTTCCAGGCAGAGTGAAGAAAACAAACACAAAACTTAAACTAAACAATCCAGGATAACTTGTCAGCCGTCTGCATAATGACAACATGCTTAAAGGCAAATTCAACGTGGTAAAGCCGAGTTCTTGCCCTGGTGCATCCCCCCCACACACTTTGGTTCCTTTATGAATGAGTAGAGGTGCTTCCCAGTTTCTGTTCTGGGCAGGTGTTAGGTGCTCTGCTGTGGTTTGGGGATGTACCTCCCACCTTCCTTCCTGGGTGCCTGGACCCTCAAATTGCCTCAAGAACTCCAGGTCCAGTGTCTGCACTGCTGGCTGCATCATCCTTTTCTGGTGCCCCAAAGACTTGCAGGCAGCACATGCTTGTATTTTACCTGTCTGTATTTCCAGAGTGGTCTTGTGGAGGCTCCAAGTACACACAGCAGATTTGATTTAAGAAACCAGCGTCCAAACCTTTGTTGGTTTGGATTTGCATCATGCAGATCAGTGTGAGTCCTCTAAATGTTTTTATTTAGACATAGAGGGTGACATACATCACTGTCAGATATCTGACATAGAGTGTGAGGACCCCTGAGTACAATCAACAGCAAAACATGTCATTGTGTGGGATAGCCACATGTGTGCCAAGGTCTCAGCTAAGCCCTGAATGATTCATTGCACTGTGTGTGTGACTCAGTTTTCGTTGGCACCTGTGTTTGGCTGCATAATGTTTTGGCTCAGAAGATTATTTAATGAAAAAGAACAGTGGCAAGTCACCTCACAGACTGATTGGGACAAAGAAAATGAGGAGGAAAGATGAGGAACGCAGCACCTTTCACATATTTTTGTTTAAAACCACAGAGCTTTTGATTCTGAAGTAACAGCCGCTGAGATGCCACCCACTAAAATGTGGCAGCACTCAGGAATGGGGCATCTGTCCAAGGAAGATAGCACAGACCACCCATTTATGGAAGAAATCTTGGAAAGACAGCAAATTCCTATTACTCATACCATCAAATCAGGTGCCTGCAGGTACCTTGTCTTGTGTCAAATGGCTGCAAAACAAAATAAGGTAAAAAAATCAATGTTCTCCTTCTGATCAACACAGCACCAAGAATTTGGGAGATAAAGCAACCACCATCCTGGGAAGGGTGAAATCTCTTTTTTAAGTGTTGCTGTTTATGCTGTGTTAGCAGCACTGCTGACAGAGCCCACAAAGACACTGCATGAATTTACTGCAGAAAGCTAAATTCAAGGCCTTTGGAGTAGATCATGTATTTGTTTTGAGCAAATCTCCTCCCAGTCACACTTTCAGGTTTCATCTGCTCTTTTTTCATGCTCACAGCACCAAAACAGACATGTACAACTGGTCCAGGCAGCGAACTGATGTGCAGCACAGAGGACAAGGGACACCAGCTGCCAGGTTTGTCTTGATGGACAAAAACAAGATTTTTTTTGCCTAAGTCCTTTAAACTGAGTCACAACTCAGAGTCAGAGTCTCCAGCAAGGTTGCTGTGTTAATTACAAATATCCCCAAAATTTAATAGCATCTGGCCAAGGAATTTCTGAAAGCCACACAGATCCAAGTTCCTTTGGTATTTTATGGCCATGGATTTTAAAGAACTCTAGGTCCTGCCCTAGTCAGTCACCTCACCTCACCCATGGGGAAGACACAGAGACCCAGAAGGCTCCCCAGTATCATGGAGATTTTACTGAAAGAATATTTTCCCTGTCTCGACCTGAAACATTGCATTTAAAACTCAGGAAAAGGACTCTTTGGGAATCTGAGGGATACTCTGGTACTGCTATGGCAGACATTTTCCCCCTGCCAAAAACATCAGGCTCCATTGCTCAGCTGCCAAATAATCCCAGGGTATCTCACAGCATCGTGCTTTGACCTGCACAAAGATAGTGGAAGAAATAATAAGGACCAATGTATAACAAAAACACAGCAAACACCCCCAAAACACAGCACACTTCATGCTGCAAAATTTCAAACATCATCAATTTCTCTCAAGCTTTGATCATTTTGAACATTCCTGTCAGGAAGATGACAAGCAATAAATTTTGTTGGAAGCCACCAAATGAACACTTCACTTTGGATTGATTTTTGTGTGATTGCCTCTCACTCCATCAGCAAATCTTCCTCTGTCTTTGCAATGAGGTCTTTCCTAGGATGCAGAAAAAGGGGTAGTGCAGGCTGGGTTCTTCACAGGCTGAGTTTGAGCATTTTATTCATCACAAAATGTTGTGTCATCTTACACAACTCATTTCCGTACCTCCTCTGTGTGTCACAAGTCAAATGGATAAACTTTGCCTGGCTTCATCTGGGCTGTTGTCTGATATGTAATAATCCATAACCATTCTCCTCTGCTAACATGTATGGGGATAGGATGGAAGGGTGATAGTCTCAAAATATCTACTAGGAAACTTGGAAGCTGATTTTTTTTCACTTGAGTGTGAAGGAGAAACTTCAGGAGGGTCCTTTGGATCTCAGATTTCAGAGGGAGGATCAGGGGCCATTTGGAAAGCAGCAGGAACTCATAAATCAGACAGGAGAGGACGTTGGGCCCTCAGAGGGGAGAAAAGAGAGATCACTAGCCCCTTCATCTCAAATGTTGACTTAGCCTCGTTGACTGGACACCTCAAGATAAACTGCCAGGCATCTTTTGAAGAGACAGTCCTGCTGCTTACTGTTTCTTGCCAAGAAATCAGCAAGTTTTGTCTGCATCTCCACTGGAGTTCACAGCTGTGGTCACAGGAGTCATGGAAATGTCTCATCCAAATTCTTGTCTCATAATTTAGCACTTTGTATAGCACTTGATGGTCCCCTTTGCTGCCGAGCCTCCGCAGCTACGGCTCCTCTGCCACACCGCATTGCCATGCAGTACCTAGGATTATCTTCCCCTGAATTCTCTGCTTGTTCAACCTTTTGACCCACCAGTGCACTTCAAATTGTGCTTTATTGCCAGGGGGGACTGGGAGCAGCCGTGGCCCACAGCAGGATGCTGAGATCTGCTCGTCAGGGTCTGGGGAAACATTGCTGACCTTCAGGGGCAGCTGGATTTTTCCAGGGCGAAGCCTAAGAGGTCTTGGAAATTATCTGCCTGCCTCTGTCCTGACCAGATCTCTCCTAATTGATGGTGAGGGCTGCTGTTTCCAACAGAGAACAAATGCCAGGTCTGTGAGGCTCAGGGCTCTGGTCAGGGAGAGAAGTCCACCCCCATCTCCACCCATCCCCACTTTTCATGAGAAATACCCAATATTCGTCATTATTTGGGTTTTCTTTTACATGTACTCATAGAGTAATGTTCAATTTTAAACAATTACAAATTCAATTCTTGGCACGTGAACCATACGGAAGTTTGCCTCTTTCACCCACCAGTTCCGTGACTGAAAAAGAATCTGAGCTCGTATTAACCAAATTACACAAAAAAAAAAAAGCCCAAGCAACCAACAACAGACACACACACAGAAAAGAAAAAAATAAAAAGGCAAGAATCTAATGAAAATAGCTTCCAGGCATTTCACAGTAAACAAAGTTTAGATAAACAAATTTCAAGTTTAGCTAGCAAAAGTAACCTTTGTCTCTGGGAGACTGATGAATTTGGCACGCCCAGATGCTGGGTTTGATCCTTAGCACTATTCCAGCCCTTTAGTCAATTAAAAGTAGATGCAAGGCTGACTTGGGTTGCATTAAAAAGGTTCCCCTTGCAGACTGTGTGCAAATGACTGCAAATTTTCCACTCTTTGCCTATTTGACAGCTCTTGAGTTTTGAGATTATGAGGATGCTGCTCTGTGGAAATGCAGCACAGATTCATTATTTTATTGCTCTTGCAAGCTAAAACACCAAAAATCCAGTTGTAACAGCAGCCCCAGTACTAAGGGCAGACCACTGATTTGCCTTCCACAGAAATGCCTTGTTCTACACAAGTGCTGCTTTTGGGGTTCTTTTGGAGACATGTTTTTAGAAGAAATAAGAACCCATGAAAGTTGCAGAGGTCTGTGTCACTGACAGTAGAAAGTGTACGGATACCATTGTTGACAGTTTTTGCTCTAAGCTGTCTGCATGCCACTTTATTTGGGTGAAATATTGCACTATTTCTAAAATTAGTGCTTGTTTCCCACTTGACCAGTTTGCTGCCCCACTAAGTAAAAAGTCCATTGTACAGGTTTTCACAAAGTTTGGGGCAAGGATGGGGGGTGGGTGTGGAAAAAAGAAGACATGAAGAGAACAGAAAAGTAAAAATACATCTTCTAAACCGACAGATATCTTGGAAAAAATTATGTCTAATTCAAAGTAAAGAAAAATAATTGAAGCAAACTGTGGAAAATAGGAAAAGAAAAGAATTGCTTTTTTCCTAATGCTGGGCAAGTTTTTGTTACTGATTACTACTGGGTTGCATTCAAGCTCAAATGGGGTTTCAGCCCTGAGAACAGACAATTTGCCAAACCAACAAGAGCATTTAGGTTTGGTTTTTTTTTTTTTTAAATTTTAGATAAAAGGAAATAACGAAGTAAGAAGATTGATTTTATTTCTTCAGCTTAAGATGGAAAAAACAAAGCACAACCAAGCTGTTATTCGCTCTGAGAGTCAGATTTGCTGAGTGATAGAGTTTCAGACTGATCCTCAAGTGATCCCACACGAGCGCACAAACACAAACACGCAAAACTCATCGGGGCCCTGGCCAGCTGTCAGCAGCCCATGAAAAGGCTGTTTCTCTCCCAATCCTGCAATGCTCCGTCATTCCCTGACCTGAGGCTGGATCCTTGTTGGGACCACAGGACAAAACAACCCTGCCCTGGGTGGTTTGCCCTGGGTGCACGAGCCCGTGCCCATCGTGTCGCCGTGCCGCTGCCAACGCCCCTGCAGGAGGTTTCATCCTGTGAGGGGAGATGCCCGTCCCCAGCTCCTGCAGCAGGGCCACCACTGGAACTCAGGGGGCCAGCTCTTCTGGGCTGAGGATTAAAACCAGAATCTGGGTGAGAAATAACTGGCAAATCCTGCAGAAAGTCATTATGCAGCCTAATGGACTGTTTGCTCCAAAACCCAGTTGGGCACTGGTTGTGCGTGTGTTGTTTCATTGCTTTATGTCTACCTGAAACAACCCCATTTAAAATGCCACTGAATTAACTAAAATTACTGAATTAGTGATTTAACTAAAAAAAAAAAGATAATGTTCAGGTTACCCAAAACACCTCAAATCTTGGCTGGTCATGGAAGAAGGCAATCGCCAGAGCACAGCTCTACAAAATATTATCTTCCAAAAGAGATCACCCAGTTGTAAGCCAAATAGAAATGTTCTTCTCCTTCCATTGATCTATCCTGGGCTCTAACACTGCCCTTTCACACTGACAGCTTTATTTCACTCCAGACAGTGCACAACTCCCAGGCGCTGGTATCATCATACGCTGGCCATGAATTATTTACTTGATTAAAGGGCTGATATTACTTGGCAGATAAATACTCCTGCAGGGTAGTCAGGCAAAAGACATTACTGCCTGGCCCTGCCACGAGACATCATAACTTAGGAATAACCTTTGTAATGCTTGGTCACTGAGTCCTGAAGCAAAGGAGAGCCCAGCTCCCTTCAGCGTTGCCCAGCAATAAGAGAGGAAGCAACGGGCACAAATTCATCTGAGCACAAGGAAACAATATTTTATTGTGAGGGTGGTCAAACACTGAAATGTCCAGAGAGTTTATGAACTCACCACAAATGGACATAATCAAAGCCTGTGGTCAGCTTGCTCTGGCTGTCCAATCTTCGAGCCAGGGGTTTGCACAGGGTGACTCCAGAGGTGCCTTCCACCCCCAGATATTCTGTGATTCCAAGTAAGTGAAGGTGTAGCAGTGCCACACTTTCAACAAGATGCTGCAATAATGTCACAGGAAGTTTGTATACAAATTCCTCTGTTTTGTTTTGGTTTTTTTTTCCCTTGCATGTTTCTCTCTGAGGAATTAAACCACACTGTCTATGAGGCAACACCTCCTTCTTCCCTCAGCAACCAAATAATTGTAAAAAAGCCAGGATAATTTAAGGCTTTAACTATTCCAGTCTCCATTTTCTATATGATTCACAACTATATGACATTATCTGGGAGATAAATGTGAAGCCAGCCCTGGTGGAAACTGACATTCTGCTACCATGGGACATCCAAGTTTCACCAGGTACCACACACTCCTGCTCAGTATTTTACTTCCAGAATTGTGTCCAGCTTTATCTTAATAATAACAAGCCACAGAAAGACCACAAGTTCCCTGTGGTAACTGTAGAGATGATGGAAAACATGTTTTCTTTATTGTTCATCTTACTCCAACGTTGGTTCAAGTAACAAAACATACGAATTTGAAGTTTCAAGTTCTGTGTTCTGGACATCAACTAATCATTCAAAATGATTACTCAGTAATAAAAGCAGATAGAGAGCAAATGAAACTGTAGTGGGCACTGAGCAACTGCAGTTATTTTAAAAGAAATAAGTTCAAATAACTGTTGATAGACATAATAACTGTCCCCCTGCCCCAGAGGCTCCAAAGGTTAAGCAAAAACAAGATTGCAAATACAATTTGTGGAGTTTTGTGTCTCCACAAAAATAGCGGGAGATTTGGAAGGGGGGAACTACTTTAAAGCTCAGGCTCTAACTGATAAAACTACTGATCTTTACAACCAGGAAAAAGAAAACTTATCAAAAGGGAGGTACAATGCCAAAAATTCACTATTCTAGTCATTACATAAGACTGAGAACTGAGGACACGTGAAAAGAGAAGATGAACAGCCAGAAATGAACCCTGCAGCACTCTGTGTGCAGAGAATGTATGTGATTTATCTGAGGCATCTGGTGCAGGTTTGGGTTCATTTGAATTTCCCTCACTGTCATTGCAATTGCAGCAAGAGCTGGAATTTCTATGGCAACTTCCACCACCAATTCCCAATACCTGAAAACAGAATTTTAAGTAACAGTGATCTTCAAAAGGCACCCTCTTGCAGTGACACTGGTCATGCCTTAATCAGAACAGAGCCACAGTGAAGACTGGAGGTCTGGAGACAGAGAGCACAGACCTCACTGTTGGTCCTGTGTCAGGAATATAAGATTATTTTCTCCTGTGGATAACCCATGAAATACATTGCTATTTGCTGCAGCAGCCAACACTCACAGAGATGCTGGTCTATCACGAGTTAACCTGCAGCTGCAGCTGAAAGAAGTGAAAATACAGTAAAACTGAAAAATTCTCTTCTTGCAGCCAGTTTCCCCTTGCAATAACCCTCCTCTGTGTGACATCTAGCGTTGGCTTGCTCAAAGGACAAGTGTGAGCCCTGTGCCTGCCACGGGGCAGCTTTGCAGAAAGGATGCTGGGGGCAGAAGGGATGCCAGGGTCCCTCAGCCTCACCCCAGACCCTGGAGCACTGGGAGCGCCACTGCCCCAGCTCTGCCTCCCACCCCACTCCCCAGGACAACCTCAGCACCTTTATCTTGTCCAGACTTTGCTCACCCAGTTGCTTTTTCACTTGAACTCTAACGCTTGACCCAAAACTGTCTGTTTTGGCCTAAACTTCAGCAAATTCAATCTCACAAGGGGCAGAGGGTACACCTGGGGCTGGGAGGTGATGGCACTGCTCTCCCCCATCAGTGTCCTTCCTGGGCTACCCCATCAGAGCTGGAGCTAATGATCCTGCCACACTCTCTAAAGGAAAGAAGGGGAAAGAACCTGGAGTTTACAGAGGCCATCCAGGTCATCCCAACCACTTACTCATGGGGGGAAAAGTTGCATTATTCTGATGCAATTATTTGATAACAGGTATGAAATTGCTTTATCCAGTCTTGCAAGGCTATTACTAGCAATGAAACTAAAACAAATTAACCAAGCTTGCTTCATTTAAAGAGTGAATAAAAGAGAGTTTCACAGGTGTTCTCTAGGTAGTGCATGAGGTCGGTTCATAACCAGAAATCAGTTAAGGAAAGAAACTTCACTGAGTGAGCTATAGTGCTCTAATTTCCATACAAATGGCAAGGAATGCCTGAGTTGTACTGTAGAGCCTTAATTGGATACAAATGTAATGACCACTGCTATACAGAGTCGTTGACATTTGTAATTGCAGTATTAGTCAGTGAACAGGTCAAATAAATAAAGTGGAGAGAAGAGATTTTCCAGAGAATCTAAACAGAATTATGAGGAAAAAAAGCCAAACAGAAAGTGAACAGCACTTGTGTCCCTGAATTCTCTTGATATTATTGTAAACCTGCCCTCAGCTTTGCACCTTCTTTGGAATTCCACCTTTATCAGTTATTGTCAGGGGAAAATGCAAAATCCTCAGGAGTCTTTCTTGCTGACCAGCTGATAGGAACAAGAAATGTGCTTTTAATTGTATGGACTGCAGTTTCCATTTGAAATGGCATTTCTGGCTTAAGATTAAATTTGCTATTTTAGCCAAGGCCGTCTAGGGATATAAAAAAAGGGAAAATGTTATAGGAAGGTAGAGGATTTTTCATTCCTTTAACTGATCTAGTTTAGAAACAGGCATTTTTACAGGGCAGGGGAAAATGGAACCTGTTCAATCCTCTGTTTCAACAGAAAAACTGAGAAAGGGCTGCTGGGAGTGCAGTTCTGTCATTTTCCCCCTCAATGCAGAAAATATTTGCATCAAACTGCAGAGGTCTGACTTGAATCTGCATATCACCAAATTTTTGTGGTCCACCCATACACAAAGAGTAACTTGTAGTCCAGCATGGCTGCAGATCACTGTAGAAAGCTGTTGTAAAATCCAAGAGTATTCCAACTCCATGCAGGAGACAACGTGGCACATTTTCCTTGTAAAAAAAAATACCACCAATTTACAATCCACACGAGGTCACTTTTTCTCGTGAGCTGGAAACATCAACAGATGGAGTACTTGAGTCTTTGGTTTGTCCTGTTGCTGCCAGAAGCCAAATCAGATTCTGAGAGAGACACCTATATTGCAGAGGACTGTAACTAATCACAGAGCTAATAAAAATAACTCTGCCCATACTCAGCTACCAACAGGAAATAAAACTCTGGAGGAGTAGCAGGGAACCAGATACCTGGGAAACTAATTTAGAAAGTCTTGGCTTATGAAACACTGATATTGAACTCAAAACCCCTATGACAGCCCACAGTTGGTTGCATAATATTAAAAAAAAAAGTTAACATAATAACCTCAAAGTCAGTGGATATTCATCCTTAGGTAGGATCTGTTAAATTACAAATCCCCGTAAATCTCAGTTGACACATCAGAGACAATTGTTTCTCCTTCTTTTCCCTTAACTCACCTGCAGAAATCCTTAACCACACCTACATTTTTATGCCTGAAGGGGAATGGTTTTGTGTGTTCTCTCTGCTTAAGCTTGACCAAAGAGTCCTTAAATGGACCTCATGCTATTTCAGTAAAATAAGAGAGAAGAAGGAAAGATAACCTGGTGTTTCAGGACTGTTGTGTGAGGACAGACTGAGAGCTGAGACCTCTACATGTGGTTGCTGAAGAGGAGGCAAACATTACACCCTCCTGCTTCAAGGTTAAATCTGAAAATGAGTCCTGATCTGGTCAGAAAGGTCACTTTTCTCTTGAAGTAATGGATGCATGAAGAGAGTAAAAACCCAAGCAGAATTTTCTCTGAAAACACACTTTTTAACACTCTCATTAGTGTTCCCTGCTTTATTAAAGGATGCACAGTTCCACCATGAAGACTCAAATGGTGCAGGTAAATATATATTTTTTTTCCTTTCAGTTCAAGAAACATTAAGAGGGATCACAGTGAGAAATATACTAGAAAGCACTGGAATTTCCAAAATTACTTAAAAATAAAATTATTAATAAAATTCACATAGTGGTTGTTGGTGCAAACCTTTATATCTCACCATTGACTTTTTAATGTCTCTGTCTGCCTATCACCTAAGAAGCTCTTTTTTCAGTGTCCCATGAGGGCACCAGATTCAACTCTGACACCACAGGCCTTATAATATTTGGGGGGTTATTGATTTTCCCAGTCACTCAACTATGCAGACTTCATTAAAAAGCAGCAATATTTGGCCTAGTTGTTTCCAAGCAAAACCTAAAAAAAAAACCCCAAACAAACAATCAAAAAAATCAATAACATTCCAGCATTTCCAAAGTTAGACATTACTTTTTAAAACACGAGAAGTTTAAAGCCCAAGGTTGTGACAATCATCATGACACCAGTGTCGTCTGAACAAATCAGCCATGCAAGGCCAAGGCCCAGGAGAAAAATATTTTCATAATAGGTAGCAAATTATGGGTAGAAAATTTGGACATGAGGGTGTCTCGGAAGGCATTGTAGTTCCATAAAGGATTTGCAGACATAAAGGGGAGGCAGGATCACTTTCCATTCCTTCAAATCCTTTAGAAGTTGGGGTCCTGGAGCTGGGGATGTTACAGGTTAAAGGGCTGGCTACCGGCATGGGAGGAGAATTGGAAAAAGCCTGACCTGCAGCAACAAGGGGAAGCACAATTTCAAGAGCACCTGGCACTGATGGTGGCTGAAAGATGAAGATGGGTACCGGGAGTCTCCAAGGTGACTTCTACAAACTTGTCAGCAAGCCTTAAAAACCAAAAACTGATCTGTGCTCATGGCAAACAGTGTTTGCTCATTACACATTTTCTGTCTGAATATTTGATCTTGCAGATAGTCGTGTTTAGAGCATCAACCCTGCCATTCTGAACTTGCTCCTGAACACACAACGAAGAAAACCATGGGCATTTCATAATTTGTTTTTTACTTTCTATTGGTAGATATTGCCTCTGGGCCTAATGTTAATCACACTGCAAAATCAGATACTGTATGGCAACAACAAATATTGGAGCAAAGCCTGAAATCTCAGGTGTGCAGAACCATTTTGTGTTGAAACAATTAGGTTGCACAAGCCCAAATCTAAATGAAGAGCAAGTGTGTGGAGGTGTAAAATCTTCTAAGACCAAGTTCTTTATGCTTATGCATTTCCTCATGATCCTTGGATGTAAGTAGTTCCATGCAGAATCATGCCATAAAAAATATGGCTTGTTGGCATTGCTCATACACTCACTAGCAATTAGTACACTCATTCTTTAATCTATTGTATTTTTTTTCCTCCAGACCCTCATTCATGTCAGATCAGATTATATAAAACTGGCAATGATATGAAACTGGCAATGATATGAAACTGGTATTGCAGCCACCCAAAGCAATCCTTTCAATAGCTAAACAACAATATTAATTATCTCTGAAAAAAAGTACATGCTGCAGATCTGCATGATATCTTAAAATTTTATCTAATCTTGATAAGCTCCCAGGAATGAAAAGTCTCTGAACCACTGGGGAACACATCATCAACAAGAACAATTCTTCCTAATGCTGTCAAATGTTTCCTCTGTTCAGCTTATTGTCTTCTTTTTGAGATTTTCGGGGAAAAAATCCGATTAATTTCCCTTTTTTCCTGACTTTTTCCTCCCACTTTTGAACTTTCAATAAGTAATTTTACTTTTTAAATAAATAACATAGGGAAGCAAATAAAGTTTTTTCACCTCCATCTACCTGAGTGATGGTATCTCAGATGTTAGGCAGCTGCAGGAAGGGTACAAAACAGAGAGATACAGCCCCTTAAAATGCAAAAATTTCCATTCTGCTACTATCATCCTTCTGGCTGTTTCATCCAGAGATGTTTTGCCCTTAGGCATAACTATATGGGTTTAATTTTTCTGTGTGTGTGAAGTCGAAGAAGTCACAATTCTTAATAAAATCCATGTAGTCCAATCCTCCCTGGAGTTTATCTAATTCTTCGGTGTGGAGAGGCTGATCTTGGAAGGAGAGTAACTAACATCCACCAAAACTTAATTGCAGACAAGGAATTTTTCATAATATTTCTCTGGTCTGCAGCTCTTCCTCCTCACCTACTCATTAATCAGATATGTAATATATAAATAGATATGTAAAACCTATTTGTAATATTTGTGCTAAATTTGATGCTTTTCCTCATTTTTAAGGGAAGGCTGAATAAAACACCACCTTGTGCTTGAATTCTAGTATTTCATTGAACAGATTTCACAGAATCCCTGAGGCTGGAAAATCCCTCCCAGCCCATGGAGTCCAAGCTGTGCCCATCCCCACCCTGTCCCCAGCCCAGAGCTCTCAGTGCCACATCCAGGCCTTCCCTGGGCACCTCCAGGGATGGGCACTCCAAACCTCCCTGGGCAGTTCCTGAGCAGCCTTTCCATGGGGAAATTCCTGCTGCTGTCCAAGCTGAGCCTCCCCTGGCCCAGCCTGAGGCCGTTCCCTCTGCTCCTGTCCCTGTTCCCTGGGATAAGATCCCAAATCCCCCCTGGCTGCCCCTCCTGGCAGGAGCTGTGCAGAGCCAGCAGGGCCCCCTGAGCCTCCTTTGCTCCAGGCTGAGCCCCGCCCAGCTCCCTCAGGATTCTCCAGCGCCTTCCCAGCCCCGTTCCCTGCCCTGGACACGCTCCAGCCCCTCAGGGTCTCTCTGGTCATTGGGCACCCAGAGCTGCCCCCAGGATTTGAGTTGATCCCTCAGCAGTGCCAGCAGAGGGGACAATCCCTGCCCTGGCCCTGCTGCCACACCAGGGCTGGGACAGCCCAGGGCCATCGGCCTCTTGCCCACCTGGGCACCCCTGGGCTCAGGTCCAGCTGCTGCCACAGCACCCCCGGGGCCTTTCCCAGCTTTCCAGCCCCTCTGCCCCAGCCTGGAGCTGCAGGGGTTGTGCTGGACAGCCCTTTCAGAGAAGAAATTGTTCCTAATATCCAATTTAAAACTCCTCTGAGGGGTGTAGGGGAACAGAGAGAAATTGCTTTCCCTCAGCACAAAACGTCAGCAGTGGGTTTGAGGGAAAGGTGCAGGGGTTTGCATTAGACCTTGGCTCCACCATGTTCTAAGGCTCATGAACACAGAACAGCTCCCAAAGGTGACTAAAAGCATTGACTAACTACAAGTGCCCACCCAACAAAGTAAGTCAGACTCTTAACTGTACTTGACATAAAACAGCTTAGAATTGTGAAACTGAGCATTTAACAACCAAATTCAAGTGCGTATCACTCCCTTGATTTGGGAAGATCCCTGTTTTACCCTGGCTGTGTAATTAAATGCCATTTTATTCATTCATGTTCTGGCCCAAGTTTCAAATGGGTTTATTTACCCTGCAAAACCAGGTTACAATAAATCACATCAAAGCATTCCTCCCCCATGTGGTCCAGTGGAAGGTGTCCCTACCCATGGCAGAGGGTGGTAATGAGATGAGTTTAAGGTCCCTTCCAACCCAAACCTCACTATGATTCCATGGTTCAGTGATTCATACAGCCCAAAACACCAAGTGCCATCACAGCAGGGAAGGCTCAGGCTCTGAGGTCTGCCAGCACAAGGTGATGGCTTTTACAGACTTTCCAGATATTTCTCCCCATAGTATTGGGGTCATCCAGGCAGGGGCTTGCTCAGTGACTGGTGTCACTGGCTCAGTGACACCAGTCTCATCTGCCCTGCTTCCTCTCTCATTTTGCATTCCCTGCCATCCCAGGCTGGCACTGCCCACCTGCTCCAGGGGCTTGGACCACACAGACCAGCCCCAGAGCCATCCCCCAGCAGTCTGGAGCAATTCCATGACCTTTTAAGATCAACCCTCTTAGACTCAGCTGGGGCAGGGTGAGAGAGAAAGAGTTGGATTTCTCTGATTTTATTCATCTCTCCTTTGGCAACTACTTTCTCCCTCTAAGGTAAGTCCTGATGCTATTAATTGTGCTTTGGACTTGCTGTATTGAGCCAATCTAAACAAACAGATCTGATTTTTTACCCCTGAGAAGTAAAGATTTACTATATTCAACTATAAAACTGTGTCCTAAAAGTTTAAAGTCAAGTCATTCTCTGTGTAATCATGTTAGCTAGTATCCAGTATATTGCCGGGCTCAAAAGACTTTTCTAGTCTAAACCCCAAGTTTATCCTTAACTTTCACAGATGTGGAATCTCTTCTTCAGGAAGAGTCTCCCACTCCACTCCCAAGAGCAGCATTAAGTGGTGCTGGATGTCCAAAGCTCTTATCTTTAGAAGTCATTTCACTCCAGCAGTATGCTAATGTCACCTCAACTTGAAAATTCCCTGTATCCACACAGTCTCTCATTTTCAACTCAAGTGTTTGGCTTTATGAGTGCAAACAGCTGTTCCTAACAATTTCCAAGTACTAGAGAGTGACAGGAAACGTAGGCCACTTGTGCAAACACAGGCTAAAAGGTCTTGTCTTAAAAAAAAAGGGTTCAGAAGGATTGAAGTAGCTTTTAAAAAAAAAAAAAAAAAAAAAAAAAACACCTGTCACTGTAGAGTGCAAACAAAGACTACCACCAAAACACACACACATTTTAGGCCAGTTTATCAAAAACTAGAACAGCATATGTTTTATATCATGTGTAGCTGCTCCACTGATGTGCATTTGCTGGGGATGTCACTCTCTGGTTGGTCTAAATTCATTGGTATAAATTCAAATTCCTTCCTAATACAAATATAACCCAGATTGATTTTCCATTTTCAAATCAATACCCGTATACTTTTCCTCCCATGACTCTTCCTGCACTTTTATCTCTGACATCAGAATTCCGGAATTTCACAACAATATTATTTTCTGATGATTTTCATCCTTGAAAAGGTCAGACTGAAAAGCTTTTTCACAGGGAGTGAGCCAGGACATGGGGAAGAAGGGATCAAAACATCACTCTTCCAAATCATATCTTTTCCCCTAAAGCCTCATCCTCTGACCCGTTGATGATGGTACAGTGCAAGGAGACAGAACTTTGCTCCAGATACTCTTGGAGGCATAAGGGAGATGGGTTCTGCTGGGTTCAATGAGGTGTTATGGCTTTGGCACCATCAATGCCTCTGTCCTGGGCTCAGGATTCTCTTTATAACCTCGTGGACGCATGAGAAAATCAGCATGACCGGTTCAGTCTACTGAGAGGAAAACATCTTTATTTTCCCCAAAAGCAAAGGGGAGGAGCTGACATTTCAGCCTTATACCATCAACTGTTTTTAAGATGCAAGCACCAGCCTGGCTGCAGCATGGTTTGAAATACATAAAAATTGTTAACAGAGAAGGTGTTCCCATGGAAATACACTTTTGGGAGACACAGAGCCTGTTACCTTGCCATGTACTAAAAAATCCATGTGTTTCAGATTTTGGGATCCTTGGTAAGAATTTTTGACTCTTGGCAATCCAAGAATCGTTTTGATTCCTGGATTTTGGATCTTTGCTAAGGATTTAAGCACATCTGCAAGCTCCCTGGTTTAAGCAGAAGTGGATTAAGTTCCCTTCAGGGAAACCAAAGGGATCCCTCATTCAGCAAGCAAACAGCACCATCAGCAATATCTGGTGCTTCTTCCTCCTTTCTCAAGCTTATTAAGAATATACATTTTGACAGAGATATCCTACTTGGGTGAGTCTAACATTTCTTCTAACTCTGAAAAAGCAAACTGGGACCCTGCTGCCTTTTGGAATTAAATCTTCCATCACTTGCTTAGAAAAGTCACTTCTTTCTTTTTTCTTTTTTTTTTTTTTTTCCCCCCAACCTGTGAAAGAACAGGGCCTTTGGTGCACACAGATTAATTGCTCAGGCCTGCTGCTGATCTTTTTGTGTGACCTGTGCCAAACCTCTGCTTTACTCTTTTTCCCTACCACGCAGCAACACTACGTGCAATTATCACCTCCAAGACTGCAAGAAACACAGGGCCCAAATTCCTGCCATTCTCCTGCTACCAGAGACAACCACACCATTTATTCCCTTTCCAAAACTGATTGCCCTCCTCTCTCAATGAGGACTTTTGCTGCCACGGGAGTGCTCACCACTGCATGATGTAACTTCCAGGGCTTAATCCCAGAAGCCCTGTAACTGCTCCTTGTGCTGCTGCATCCATGCAGGACCACCAACAGTGTTTACCTTCCTTTTACTTTCTCCACTCTTCCAACCACCACAGAAGGCAGCTGCTGGGCCATTTTCAGCTTGAATTCATTTCTCCCACCTATTGGCAGCTCAGATCTGAACGCATTCTGGTAGTGCGATAATTCCATTCCTGCCTCTGCAATAAATTCCTCAATAATACAACTCGAGGTTCTGTTTCTCTGTTTTATCGACATTTACACAGTGGGTGAGCCTCTAGAGCAGTAACAGCTAATGGCTTCCCTTCTTGAAAGTATTTATCTGCTATGAAAAAACAAAATTTGCCATCAAACTGCACTATGCAGGTTCTTAAGCTTCCTTACGGGTCTACTGCTGAAGTGTTCAAATGATACACCTGTTTCTGGATCATGATTCTCTCCTTACTTCTTGTCTCTGCCATGCTAACAGCTTTATGTGGCCTTCAAGCTTTTGCCCATGTTTCACCCAAACATTGTTTGTATTTCTTTCATCACTTCTCTGGAAAAACAGTGAGCTCACAGAGCCCTACAGACGTCACTGCTTAAAATCAATAATACAAGCTGCATGTTTTCTCTGGAAAGGGAAGGATTTGCCTTTTTGCACCACATGTTGCAGTTTCACCTCCCATTGCCCAAGGCACTGTCACTGCTTGTGCTCAGAGCAGAGATGTTGCCCACAGAAATAAGACTTTTCTCTGAAAAAAGGTATCACAGACATAGACCTTAACCATAGCCATGTGCTGAACCTCCTTGTTGCTCCAGCCACTGCCCTGGCAAAGCAATTTCTGATGGCAAAGCCTGTTTAGCAGCAAATCCTTTCCACTGGCAGCCCCCTGCACCTTGCTGGCCCTTCTGCTGCAATTCCAGGGACTTGTGGTTTTTCCTACAGGGCTCCTCCATCCCCTGATGAGTTGTGATGTCTCCGGCAGGACATCCCATGGCAACCAAAGTCCATCAAGGAGTTCTGCCATCACAGAGATGTCTCCTTCTCCCTAGTTTCAGGAAGTTGTGCATCTGTTAGGGTGTAGATGGAAAACATGAATGTGTGCACTAATCACTAATTCTTTTGATGTCTGAGTTCTCCTGAAAGAGTTGTCCTGGCTGATTTCTGCCCTGTGTGGTCTTAATGTCTGGGGTGCTCACCAGGAATTCAAACACTGTCAGTATCTGAAAGCACAGGAGGATGTTGAGAGTAGAAATGGGTACCCTGCACACATTTTCATGGGCTCTTAAAATGCAAAATCTGTACTCAAATCATGGAATCATAGAATGGTTTGGGTTGAAAAGCACCTTAAAGCCCATCCAGACCCACCCCCTGCCATGGGTAGGGACTCCTTCCACTATCCCAGGCTGCTCCAAGCCCCATCCAGCCTGGCCTGGGACACTCCCAGGGATGGGGCAGCCACAGCTTCTCTGGGCACCCTGTGCCAGGGCCTCCCCACCCTCACAGGGAATAACTCCTTCCCAACATCCGATCTAAACCTACTCTCTGACAGCTTAAAGCCATTCCCCCTTGTCCTGTCACTGCAGGCCCTTGTGAAATCTCTAGTTCTGTCTTCTACTCCTCTCCTCCAGTCCCACTGTGGTTCCACAGACTGCAGGTGAGGGATGCTCCACTAAAGGAATGATGGCAATTTCCATGGGAACACCCTGGCTTCACAGCAGAGGCAAACCTGTGACATGAGTGTGTGCCTTTAGCAGGGCTTTGGTACAGAAACTTTTTGGGGTGTACATCAGTATTAGAAAAACCTCCAGAGCTGAATAACTTTGCCATTCCCTATCTAAATAAACAAGCATGGGTGACAGATTTTTTTAGGGTTTTGTTGTTGTTTTTTTTTTTTTTTTTTAATAAGGAATGTTGTCAGTCCTATTTTATTATGCGTAATAGAAGGAGGTGAAAAAAAATCAATATAAGCACTGCATCTAACCTAATTAAAACTACAATCACAATGTTATCTGAATGTCTTACAACATTGTTTAAATCCAACAAGTAGACAAGAAAACAACAAATCTATGCAGGGTTTTTTATACATATGGTGAGAAAGTTTGCAAAGTGTTAAAATATATTTTCTGTTCTGTGTGTTTCTGGTACAAGGAAGTGATGTGTAGATTAGTGTATATTTATGAACAGAGCTTTGACTTTTACAAGCAATAATCGACTTCAAAACATACAATGTATATCTTAAAATATCCCCTAAAGCTGCTCATATAAAGTCAAATCCAGCACCTACTAAAGTTCAGCCAGCTGACGCTTTGACTCCAGTGGGCACTTGACCAAGCCCATGGTAATTGTGAAGTACCTGACAGTCTAATTGTATTCATATGAAAAAAATCACATTGCATAGATTTAAACAAGAAGACATGCAATAACAAGACAAGTCACAGTATAGCAAAACCTTGTTTCTTTGGTGAAACAGAAGCAGATATAAAAGTTACAAAGATTTTAGACTTTCATTCACAAAAAAAACCCCAGACATTCACATTATACACTATACAAGATAATAATATAAATAGAGAAAAGCATTATGTGCACTGTTTGGGGGCGAGGGGTGGGGAAGGGACCTGCCAAGGTGGGGAGGCCCCGCCACGCTGAGCGCACAGGGATCGGGAGCAGCCTCTGCTGATCCTTAAGGTCAGGGGACGCTGTTTGGAACTCTGGTTTTGGCTCCCAACGAGCTACGACAGGGTCCCTCCGTGGGCAGCTCTGCCATGTTGGCTGGGTTTCAATTCTTCTCCTTTCCCTTTCAGTTTTTTTTCCCATCGCAACCCCACACGAACACAGAGGCACGAACCTCACGCCTGTGTGTATTCGTCATGTTACTTTAAAAGGTACATCCTAATGAACTTACTTTTTTTTTTTAATTATTATTTTTTCTTTCTTTCTTTTTCTTTTTTTTTAAATTTTCTTTTTTCTTTTTTTTTTTTTTTCCTTTTGTCCTGTGCCCAAAGGTGTGCAAGGCACTTTGCAGGAATAACAGTCCTTTCCGTGGAGAGGTCGTTTCGAACATCACCTTCTACACTCACTGTACACATCCAGGCCAGCGCTGCCACTGACCAGGGTAAGAAGTCAAAACAGAAAACTCCTACGTACACACTGCACCAACTACAACCTAGAACCAATCTGTGCACACACTTCTTTATAGAAAGCCAAGATCCTGATTCTTCTGTACGTCACTCGGTTCTCACCCATCTCACTGCAAACAAATGATCCTGTTTAGCAGGAATTTTGTTCTCCGGGGGAAACAGCAAGTTGAACTGAAAGATGGTTCCAAAAGTGGAGCTCAGGGGCTAATACTGCACTGGCGAGCTCTTTCAATCTTCTTTGCATGGGTAAAATAACATCCAATAAATTAAATCAGTATGGCTTACTTCATTTATTTATGTACGCTTCACAGCTGCAGCATTCATACACAAACATTCATTACTTTATAAAAAGATTAAAAAATGGTTATATATACAAAATTATTTACTTTTTTGATTTTTGTTTGTTTTTTACAAAAAAAAAAATCCCCCAAACACCAGGTCTACCTCCATTTTAAAATGCAGAGACCTGTAATATAGACCTTGTGGTTAATGTCATGAAAGTAATTTTTTTCCTTTTTCCTTTCTTCTCAAAAAAAAAAAAAAAAAAAAAAAAAAAAAAAAAAAGAAATGACAGTGGTCAAACAAATTATAAGNNNCTGGTTGATAAAGTTAATGTATTAGCACTTGGAATTTTACAAGCTCTCCTTGTCATACACAACTCCTCCACACAGTCCTTTCTCATGAGTGGTGAAGCTGGAATGGAGAGCAGAAAAAACTTTCCATATTGCAGTCCCTAGTTCATACTCCATGCCACTTTTATGTGCTCTGTCTAAACTTTGCATCTCATGGGACACAAACTGTACCTTGGATGGGAAATGGCACAGCTCCCATTTAAAAAAAAAAAAAAAAAAAAAAAAAAAAAATTTACTTTTGTT
>VZRZ01005134.1:59714-85610 GCA_013398175.1 Climacteris rufus | reverse complement strand
TTTTTTTTTTTTTTAATGTAGCTACCTAACACTGACAACCTGAGGAACCAGCCTTGCAAAACACAAAGCATAAACGCTGCTGTGCCGAAGGGGAGGAAAACCAATGCAAAGTCTCTGGACAGCTTTAAAAGTGGCAAAATGCCCCGTTACTTTCCTGGCTGGCAGCACTCTCGGAGTGACAGACAATCTGGCCACAGACACTGGCCAGCTCCTTATTACAGCACTAATCTTATGTAATGGCAGTGAGCTCACCGCCCTACAAAGCACTAATTATCAACAGCATTTTCCAAAGGATATGAATAACCCCCCTTGTGGGATGGGGGCCCACAGCACGACCCCAAGTAGCTATATGTGCTTAATCCATAACATGAATAGCTCCAAAGGACTCCTTCTCTGCTGTGCCTGCTCACAAGGGTCCTTAGCAGGGAAACGCCAGCAATCCAAACACAAAGGGGGAGCTGCCAAAAGCAACACCAGATTTTTTTTTTTGTTTGGATGGGTGTGCTTTACAGCTGTAAAAGTTACCATTCACAGAGCTAAGTGAATTATTTAAATTCAATTTCGCTGGCATATTTTCAAGTGTCCCATTGTGTTCTCTCTCTTTTGATCAATTATTAAATGACTCCACTGATAATGCAAGTTTTGTTGTTTTGTAGCTTGTATTGCATCACATTTAAAGTATAAAAAGATCCAAGTAGGCATGGACAAATTCCTCTGCTCTCATAGCAGTGTGAGTGTCTGGGCCTTGCTTTCTTCCCCTGTATCACTGTGTTTTTTCCCAAATGTGTTTGTTTTTATTGCTTAGAGCTTTCTATGATAATTATGGGATGAAGATTGTCCATGACACATCCTTAAAGAGTTGTTCACTATTAGAGAAATGCTTGGAGAAAAGTCTACGGAAAAGTGCAAGAATAATTTAGATTCTGTAATTTTCTAAATGAAAATAATGACTGCATATAGCCATTTTCATTCCAATGTAACTGTACAATGTAAATCAGAGGGAAACTAATGTTCTCCCACAGCAAATACCAACAGAACAGCCCTATAACTATGCTGAGTAGAAGAAAAGCAGAGCTAGCAAAACGTGCTCTAAAAAATACTATATTATTCTCTTCTGCCTCTTGAATCTATCAGTGTAATCATACCTGAAATGTCTTGAGCAGAAGCTGGCTTGATTTTCAGGAAGCAATGAATAACAAAGCTCTAAAAGGGCTGGGGTGCTGTGAGTTCTCTGAGCACACTTCAGTACCTGCTCTCACCACCTTCACCTTTGAGACAAATTATCTGAAGTCAGGGACTGGACAGATTTGCCAGAGTTTGCAGCTGATAAATTCCCTTCCTACTGGTCCACAGGACCTTGGATGCTGCTCCCAGTCTAAGCCCATATTGTGGCAGTGGCCCCTCACCTCCAGCTCTCACTGAACTTGCTCCACATGTGAGGATCTGGGTTTCCTGAAAGAACACCCACTTTTCATGTTGCACTAACACAGCTGCCATCAACTCCTTTCCCTTCATACAAAAAAGGAAATGATTGATGCTGCCAAAGAGGATCATCAGCTCCAGAACCCCTGTCAACCACCAGAAACACTGAAAGTTCTTTCTTTCAAAATCAGAAAAAAACAAAATAAAATTAATAAGAGGAATTTTAAAAAAGAGACCAGAAGAATGTTGTACATGAGAAAAAGGTGCTTCCTGCCATCCAGATACAGCACAGCAAATCAGATACAATGTGAGCAGCCAATGGATCCCACAGCTTAGTGTAATTATAGTTTATTTTATTCTGCTTATTGGACAAGGTGCCCTAAGCTCAGCCAAGGAGCACTTTAAAGATATGTTCTGACCTTAGCCAAGAAGCTCCCAATTTGTTTTTTAAAGAAACTAAAAAAAAAAAAAACAAAAAAAGACAAACATATCAAAATACCCAGTTACTTGAAAACCAATCTCTTTATGGAAAATGACACCTGAACTGACGAACTGACAATTAAATTTTAGGGCATGAGAGATATGACACAACTACTTTATTCATGTAATTTTGCACTTCTCAAGCCCAGTTTGTGTTTGGGCTGCAGTGGGTACAACAAGCTGTGTTTTACCAGCAGATGGTGAGACTTTATCTGCACAACTCAGCCACTGGCACCAGATTGTGCCATTTTGCCTGAAAGGCAGAAAACTGCTAACCAGTCTTGAATTAAAAACCACTTCACAGTTAAGAAGCAAACTTGCCAAAACCCCCTAAAAGCTCACAGATAATGATGCATCAGACACTTCAGTGAGGCAGAGCAAAAAGCCTCCTCAAGTTCTCTTTGCAGGAGCAGAACCTGCAATACTGTGATTTAGCACTGGGCCCATTTCTATTCTGTTAGGATATTTTTTCTTGTCTTAAAAGGGTTTTGTTTAATGGAAAACAGGCAGGCTCAATGCAAATATGGCAAAAGTTATGTGGACCAAAAAGATTTAAACACTATTTCTTGCTTTCTCACTGAATTTGATTGTACTTGCTTCATTATTCAAGACAGTAACGTTTTTCTCCAGGAATTCTGAGACTCAGAGTGTGTATTTACAAGATCACCCTTCATTTATTTCAAAACTTGCTTACTGGCATTATTTTTGAAATTTCAACATGAATTCCAGTTGAAGCATGAAAAACATGCACAAAAATTCTGGGGGTTTTTCTGACTGCTGTTGTTTTTGATGAGTTGTTAACAAAAAGTATTTTCTATAGAGGCTAAGGAAAAAGAATTCCAAGATATCAAAAGTGGCTGACTATACTTAGCCCACTACTAGGCACCTAAATAAACCCTTTCAATAAGGCTGTGGTTCAACAATTCCCAATTCTAGGTGTTTTTATTTTTAGTTCCATAGGAAAACTTGTGTGAAAGAGAAATCACTAAAAACTTGTCAGCCACAACATGTCTTGCTGCTGTTGTTGTTAATTTGATTTTTTCTGTTAGGGGTTTATTTTTAATCCATAAAACTCATAAAATCATGGAAGCATGATTTTTGGATTACACCAAGCTGTTATTGGAGAAAATTCAAAGAAGTATCAAGATAGAGATGAATGTAAACCACTTGTAGCTTCACAATCACTTTTCTGATAGTATCTCCAAGAGAACTCATATCAGGATGATCCTTGACAAATTTTCCCCTGTGCCAGAAGTGTTGAATAGAGTTGTGCATTGATAATATTCTCTTGGAGAGTGCATAGGGCTGGGAAACAAAGCTAGAAACAGCTGAATTATAGATGCATCCTCATACATAAAACATGAGAAGGCTATTTATATTTTGGCTATAGGCAAGGGCCACCTCTACACTCAGAAATTCAAGATAGGACCCGAGTCCCGGTGTAATAATGTTGATTTTTATGATCACAAATTATGCTAAGGCATTTAATGCTATCATGAATTCTTCTCACCTGCAAAGACATAATAGAGGCAATTTTTTTACCTACATAGTATTCAAATTCACTGCAATTTTAGAGCATCATCAGGGAAATAGGTTTGATGCATACATGTAATTATGCTATCATCCCTATTAATTACTAGAGAAGTAATAAATCACTGTAACCAAAAGAGTGGTTAGAAACAATGAGAAATGAGTTAAAAGCCAGGGAAAAAGGAACAACTGAGGCAGCTGCTCAGAACCGTGGGATCCAGAAACCATATGGAATAAGTTATGAGGGAAATACATTGAAGCAATGAACATAGATTATTTCAAGAGACACCTAAACTGTTTCCAAAGGAAGAGACAGAGGGAAGTTGTTAAAAATGAAAGAAAAATAAGGTGGAAAAAAGATCAATCAAAACAGAAATCTGTTGGACAGATGGTATCACTCAGTTCCTACAATACCTTAATTCCTTAAAATTGAATATCACAGTAAAAATATAATATCACATTTGGTCAGTAGCCTGAATTAAAAAATAGGACCTGAGCTCTAAGTTTAATTTCTTTGAATTCACAGAATCACAGGATGGTTT
The DNA here is from genome assembly GCA_013398175.1 of Climacteris rufus. Classification (NCBI taxonomy): domain Eukaryota; kingdom Metazoa; phylum Chordata; class Aves; order Passeriformes; family Climacteridae; genus Climacteris; species Climacteris rufus. The sequence continues at coordinate 81,636 of VZRZ01005134.1, read as the reverse complement.
GGGTTGGGAGGGACGTTACAGATCACCTCCTTCCAACCCTCTGCCATGGGCAGGGACACCTTCCAGTAGACCAGAGTGATTCATCACTCAGTGACACACCAGATCTGTCTTTGGAATGTATAACCATATATCTCATTTTAAACTGCGAGGCCTGGTGGCTCCAACCACAACAGGGTGCCTTGGTACTGCCCAGATGCCCTGAGCAAACAGTCAGACAACAGAAAGCATCACCACCGCCCTTTTCCACCCCTCTCTGTTGTCACCTGCCACACAGGGCAGTGTCCCCAAGAAATGTCTCATTTACAAGCCATTCCAGAGGACTTTAAAGCTCTGGTTATTTACATGAAATAGAAATAAACAAAGCCTGCCTGTCCCCAGGTGTCTTTCTACCTAAGTCCCAGCCACATGGTCTGCAGCAACAACCTGTGTGTCCAGATGCTCTCTGATTCAAGAATTCACAGCTGGAAAGGAAAATAATAACCAGTTTGGGTTCGTCTTAATGTAATGTTCTTCAGTGGGTGTTTAACAGCAATAAATCACCTGTCCCTCCTACAAAATGGATTATTCTGAATGGGAAAGAGCTTAATCATTTCCTATGTCCATCAGCTCTTTGATTTAGGTTCATTGATGGTGGGTGCAGATGTTCTTCCTCTCCATCTGCTGATTTTCCCTCTTGTTTTAAGGCAGTAAGGGACATCAACAGCATCCTAAAATTTTATGGGTTACAGGCCTCCTGAACCACCTAAGGATGTGGAGCTGCCACACAGAACAGGCTCCAGCAGTGCTGGTGATGCTCCCTTGTGCACCCCACAGACCCAGCAAATACAAGGGCTTGAATGCCGGGTTCTCACCCAGAAATGCATCCTGCTCCAGAGACAGAGGAGCAAGGAGAGCATGTCCTTGTACAGGACATGAAGAGCACAAACCAGCTCCAGCACAGACCCCTGAACTACCACAGCCTCAGATTTTTGAGTGTTTCTGTTTGAAAACTGTGAGAGTTCCCACACATACAATAACAGGAACAAAGAACTGGACTTTAGAACTAAACCACAAAATATTAGGCATCCCAAAATTAATTTAGTGGCTGTTTGCTTGAGTCCATATTTAGTGACAGGGTTTTTTGGTTGGGTTGTGGTTTGGTTTTTTTGGATTTTTTTTTTCATGCAGCTTCCCTCCGTGCTGGTGGGAATTTGATAAGCCCCCACAAAAAGAAATGAGTGAGTGATTTCATCTCAGAGGCATCTTACCAGTGGGCTACCATCAGTCCAGCGGAAATCACGCTCGAACATCTTGTCATTGAGGCCAATCCACTGGTAGTCATGGCCAATACCTAGGGAACCAGAAGAGCATTTTTATTAACCTTCCCATAAATGGAAGAGATTTCACCAAAGGAAATAATTTGCACGGAATGAATCAGACATCCTGTTCTTAAGATTCTTCAGCTCGTTGTGCTAGCAACTGGTTTAGAGGCTCATTTTCAGCTATTTTATTTTAATTGGGGATGGCTATAAAAATGCAGATTCTCATCTAAGAGTTTTAAACAACTCTTCATTCCCAATGGTGTCTACCAAAGTAAACAGAATTGATTTCCTACCTGAGCGCATATGAGGGGGAGAAAAAAAACAGGAAAAAAAGATTAAATCACATATTTTAATGTACATTTTTCAAGTTTTGCTTAGGCTGTGACAAGTATTGTCTAGATTGTGCAATACAACACACAGGAAGTGTTTCTTTATGCCTAACTACTATAATATGTGGTGGCATTGGTTTGATGTCACATGCACAAAAAATCTTAAGCTTCCAGAAAAAAAAGTTTCAAAAATTTTCAATGCCAAAACAAAACTTTCCCCCACAAAAAAAGTATTTTCTATTTAACAAATAATAACTTCATAGTGATAGAGAACTTGAATTAACTGAAGTAAACACTTGTAACACAAAGTGTGCCTTTTGAACATTCTAAAAGTATATTGCAAGATGGAGATGTAAAAGCTGAGTGGTGAGGAGCTTTGAGGTATCAGCGAGCCCTCTTGATGAGAGAGTCACAGAACATCCTGAGCTGGGAGAAACCTACAAGGATCATTGAGTCCAACCCCTGTCCCTGCACAGACACCCCAACAACCCCACCCTGAGCATCCCTGGGAGCATTGCCCAAAAACTCCTGGAGCTCTGGCAGCCTTGGGGCTGTGCCCATTCCCTGGGGAGCCTGGGCAGTGCCCAGCACCCTTTGAGGGAAGAACCTCTCCTGATACCCAACCTAAACTCCCCTGGACACAGCTCCAGCTGTTCCCTGGGTCCTCACAGGGCAGAGATCAGAGCTGCCCCTCGGGAGGATTGAAGACCCCAATGAGATCTGAGCTCAATCTCCTCTGCTCCAGCTGAAGAACCCAAGCGCCCTCAGCTCCTCCCCAGACCCTTCCCCATCTTCACGGGCCCTCCTTGCACACTCTCTGACAGCTTCAGAGCTCTCTGCTCTTGTGGCACCCAAAGCCCGAGGCCCAGCAGCCCCGTGGTACGCACGGTTGACGAAGACCTGCTCCTCGTGGGACAGGATGCTGGTGAGGTGGGCTCCCTGCAGCCGGCACTCCCGCTCCGCCGTGTCCCACGTGCGCCGGTGCGCGAAGTACTTGTAGCACTGCCCCTGGAACTTGTGCCAGCCGTAGTCACAGGTCTCCGTGTCTGCAGCAAGCACACAGCACACCTCTGTCAGTGCATGTGCTCCTCTACACGGATGGACTTTCCTCTGGGCAAAGCTCAGAGAGCAAAAACACCCACCCAGGAAACCAGCCACCCAAACGCAAACACTCGGCCTTGAGGCCTCATTTTCGGGCGTTCTCCCTACCCAGTTTCACTGCAAGGTGCATGAATATTACCATCTAAGGGGGATAATTGCAACTGGAACTGCGAGTTTCCACTGACCAGATTAGGCTGAATCTGGGCAATTTCAGGGGGACGCCTTCATCTCTAATCCCGGATGGATGAAACACCTGCATGTTGGACTGCAGTGAAGCCACATTTTGTCTGAGCTTTCTGAGCCTGTATGTGGGGATGGGAATTTTCACTTGCAAGTACACATTGTTCTTTGAGTGGATAAAGCTTGGAGGAAACTGATAACTGGAAATTACGTGAGGGGAAATTATTGCTTCAGTCCACGGGATTGTTCAGTCCACAGAAGCAAAGCTGCAATGTTATCTCTCTGAACGTGTCCCTCCAAATCCTCCCCCCAAACCCGTCCTCCTTGACAAAGTCAACTTTAGGCATCAATTTGTTAGGAAGGTTGCAAAGCTGAAATACAAAGCAATGAAATTGCACATTGTCTGTGCTTGCATGAGGCGCAGTGCTGATAAGAATGCATCACAGACAGAAGTTCACACCAGCCTTCTGTATCCTGTCAACTCTGAGAGAAATAAATACAAGCCTTGGAACAGGAACAACCCATGGATTTGACATTAATTATTTTGTCAAGGTTAGGCAGCTGTAAACAGAATAGATAGCAAGAAACAACACAGTTTTCGTTCCAAGTTTGCTTCTGTGGGGATGAATCACAGAAAAAAACAGCATTAGTAAGATGGGCAAAACAAATGTGATGTCTGAAAGTGAATGAGGTGTGCTTGAGGATGGGAAGGACTTGCCACTGATAAGAGAGAGTTTTAGGGAGGAGTGGGAGAAACAACAGGGAAAACAGAGTTTAAAGTCATGACAGATGAACTGGCATCATAAGGGATATTTCAGCACAGGATTACAGCCTGTTCCAGCCACAGCACATTATGTCTGAGGGGCCTCAGTGGCAGGATGCTGAAGAACAGAAACACGAGGCCTGACCTCCCCCACCCCACACACCCAACAGGAATCTGCCACTTCCCACCAAGCTTTATCAATCCCCAAGCAAAACTGTTCCTGAAGCCAACTGTTCTGGCCTTTCCAGAGGTATGGAGATGTTCATGGTTTGAAATTGGATTGCTTATTTTCAGTAAGTCAATATAGTCAATGATCAATAACCTGCTTTGGCCAAAGGGGATCTTTCTGCAATGTTACAGAATCAGCCAAATATTGCAGAATATGCCAAGGGCAGATGACTGCAAATACCTCAACTAAGGTATTACTTAGTTTTGAGCTGCTAGCACCTAAAAAACAACTGTGAAAAAGTTTTTCTCAGCACAAAGCTGGTTCTTAACTCACAGCAGGGAGAGGCCATTTACGTTGTGATGCACCAAATTCTCTATTTTTTTAAGAAAAGGGTTTAAATTCCCCATGACAAAAACTAGATTTTACACGTGCATAAATGGATTTCAAAGTGCAAACACACCATGTCAGAGGCTTACCAGAATCTCTCTGACACTGATAACACAGGAGTCATTGTCTTAGGAGTTTGATATCAAAATAATTTCCCAAAAGTCACCAGTATTGACATAAATGTACCAAATGCAAAGGCATAATAAAGCTCACACTGATTGTCTCCCTTCTGTTTCCAGGAAGCTGAACTGTGGATAACAGTTTGTGCCTTGAGTAATCCCAGCTATTAAAAAAGGAATGTAATCTATATAACCAAATTGTTAGGGTTTTTTATCTTTTCCCTCTTTGTGTTCTGTGTGAGGTGCAGGCTGCAGACACAGCTTTAATCTCTGGCATCTAGGTAATTTTTAAAGTTTAGTCTGCCTTGGGCTTTCTAGAACATTTGTTTAACCACATGAGGCTGACTAACAGTCCTGTGTGCTTTGTGAAGGCACTTAAGATTTTATTATTTATCTTGTTCAGGGACTCCTTTGTCCCACAGGAAACAAGTCAGATAATAACAAGGAGCACAGCATGCTGAGAAAAACGTGGCCAGAGAGGATTTCCAGGCTATTCTAATCAAGCCTGGCCTCTACTGGGGAAGAAGTGAAGGATTTGAGAGAAGATCTGCTGAAAGCCATGCTGGGGAGGCCAAGAGGCTTGAAAACACAAACCTGAGAGGACTGCATTCACAAAATGAGAAATAACAGCCTGAGCATCAATCATAAATAACACAATTTCTCTTCTTAAGGTAAGAGGTGCAGTGACAAGGGTACTCTTGGTTGAAATTAGTGCACTGCAGTGCACATACAACCCCTCCTACCCATCCAAAATGGCATGTTGCTTTCCAAAGAGGGAAATATTGAGTAACTTTTGCACCTCTTTGTATCCCAAATCTAAGAAACCCAGGAAAAGGCAGGACTGATGGCTATAAAATACAAGATGCTTTTAGACAGGGGGAAAAAAGGACTATTTTGTTTGGGGTTGGGGGGATGATTGGGGATTTTGGGGTTTGTTTTTTTGGGAATTTTGCATTTGGTGTTTGTTGTTGTCAACTTTTTTGGGTTTTGGTTTTTTGGGTTTTTTTGTTTTTTTTTTTTTAGAGGAGAGTTTGATGAGAAGATGGAAAAAAATGAATAGGGAAGGGAAGACTCAGGAGGGTAGAGGATGAAAAATGCAAACCAGGCAAGTAAAAATGTGGGGGCAGTTTCATCTTTGGAGTGTTTTGTCCTCAGTATGCCTCCCTTACTCAATGAAGAAAGGGTGACACAAAGGTAAGGATTCATGATGGATTTTTGTTTTTAATGCCTTTACTACCCAGTAGATCTTAATTGCAGACAGCTGCAAATTTTCTGACCCAATCACAGTGAGCAGAGTAGGTGCAAGAACTCATTGAATGCAATACTCACTGTGCATTTAGTCGGGGAGGCAATCACAGATTTCTGTAACCTCATTCCAGCACGTGATGGAAAGACTGAAACACCCCTCACCACATTGATGGTCTTTTAAAACTCGTCTGACTAGCATGAAGATTTATGACAATTTACAGGGTTTTTCAGTGATTTGTGCAAGGAGTTCCTCTCGCAGCTTCTGTTCTCTGTAACTGCAATTGCACATGTGTAACAACATCCCTAAACACTGCATTAAAAAAGGAGTTCTCTGTAGGTTTGATACATAAATAGGTACTGCTTTCTCAATAGCTGCAATAAGCTGCTGACAATAGGTCCCTTGTCTTTAAAGAAATTCCATAAGAGGCTTAAAGGAAATAAAGACTGACACAGGTACCAGAATATAATGAGGGTCTTACTCAGCCGTGAATTTTATCTGTGACTCTCTGCCTTCAGCTAACAAGGATATGCTGGGGGCCCCTTAGCCCTCACATCTTGAGGAAACCCATTTCTCTAGCAAATATTGAAAAGAATCTCTTTTCAGCTGATAGACATCAGTAAGAAACCATCTGTTTTCAGAATGTATCTTTTCCCTGAGCCCTTCTCAAATACTTCAATCCCAAGCTACCAAACCCTGGGAACAATGTGAATTAAATGAGACTGGAGTAATCACAGACATTGAAACAATGAACTTGGGTTATAAAAAAACATTGTTCCTGATACAATGATTTAAAAAAACCAGTTGTTTTGTTCTCAGAACCTGTGAGACCACAGCTGGTTGTGCTATCCCGAGGAGGCACATCCCATTACAGACACATATGTGTCATTTTTGCACACGTGTCCAGCTGCAAGGAAGCCAAACCTGAACTTTAAAACATTCCTTGAGAGGAGGTAGACATCAGTTAGAACAGCAAAAGAAGAAGAAAAGGAAACTCTAGCCAGCCAAGGAAGGAAGGAAGAGGAAAATCCATAGGGTTGCTCATCCAGTTCTCATAAAGGGTACTCACTCTTAAAACTGAGTTTTAAATTACAAGTCTACCATTTTCTGAGAGCTGTCATAGGGCTTTTCACAGAGGGATGACAATGGAAAGACTGATAGCTCTCCTACAGTAAAACTCACACCAAGCCTCACTGCAGCCTGCAGCCACTCTTTGTGAGAGTTTTTTGGGGATATTTATGAATTTTAAGAAGCAATGTTCAAATGTTACAAAGTGACGTGCTGAATATGCATCTGTACTTTGGAAAGATACAGGTGGTGGGCAAAAGAGGGTATTATGCCCTTTAATCTCACCTGCACCATAACTGATGTTGTCTTACTGAGCTAACAAGCTAGTCTAAAAGTAACTTTTAAGCAACTTTTCAAGCAACTTTCATCAGATCTATTTCTAACATCAGACAATTTCAGCTCTCTTCAGGAAGATGTTCCTGGGCTCAGATTGCTGAACTCTTTCCACCTGGCAAGAGAAATGGCTGTCAGGGAGCCAGTTCCAGCTCCCTAAGTCTCAGAACTGATTTTTCTCAGCCTGGATTAGATCACCCAGAAGGTTCCTCTGACTTCCACCACCTGCCAGAGCTCCCTGACGTGCAGCTGTGCTGTCCCCTGCTCACATCCCCTCCAAATGCTGAGATAAGCATGACACCCCAGATGAAGATCCCTTGTTCCAGAGCAGTCCTACAGGGCATTTGGATGGAATTCTGAGCTCTGTACTTTTTTCTACAGCAGCGTTGTGGGTGTAGGTGTGAGGAGTTATCTCCTGCTTTGACCTCCATCTCCAGAGGCAATGCACACTCCCTTCTCCCATTCCCTCATGGCATTTTGAAAGCGCAGGACTGTGCCTAAGAAAGCCCTTCAGCCTGACTTTTTTTTGAAGCTTTCCAAAATGAATAGTATATTCGGAGGGAAAAAAAAAAAAAAAGAAGAAGTAATGAAATATAATCTCGGTGCGCTGAGCTCCACCTTTCCTGTGGCACTGAGGTGCACATTCTGCCGTCCTGGCTGGTCTTTAAATCTAGTGAGGTCAGGACTGATGCCTTGAAATAAAGCCTGCTTGCCAGACAACCATGTCTGAATTGCCAACACAGTTTTATTTTGTCTGATGGAGTGGAAATTTGGCACTGAAACCTTTTCCCAAGTCCCAAACCACTGCAGGACTTTAAGTGGAGGAAATTTAAATTCCAAAGCTGAGAGAGCACAGCTCTGGTTCTGATTGACAAACTAGGAAATGTTCCCATTAACCACCTAAAATGCACTCTCAGGTTGGTCATAAAAAGCAGCTCTAAGCTACCATGGTACTCAGAGTCACTCACTACTACGGATTTGCTGGAATAGAGGGGAGGAGGAAGGGAGTGAGAACATTTATTTATTTTGGTGTGAAAACACTGTCAATTTATAATTTGGAAGACAAGATTCAGAAAGCCCTCTCAAGTTACAAGGTTAGCCAGACTGCTGGAAAGGTTAAACAGTGAAAGTGCTGGAGCTAACCAGCTCTGAGATTTTTCATCTCTAACAAACAAATCTCTATAGGTTGGGCTGGAAGAGTTTGCAAAGCAGTCTTTGCTGAAGTTGAGAAACAAATGTGAAAATACACAATATTAATTAAACAAATCCAAAGGTTCAGATCATTCACCTGTGACCAAAAGCATTCAGATTAGGAAAAAGGAAAAAATATTTTCACAAGCTTTAGCAAGTACACTTTAGTGCATCATTTCTTTTTCCCACGGAAATGCCTTCATTAATTTTATTGACAGAACAAATTTTGCTACCCTGTTCCTCCTCCTACATATTGGGTAAGCATCTTGCACTGCAAATGTTTCCTGTACATGCAGTGGGATTTCTGCAGGCAATTTTCTAGGAACTACAGGCACTTGGATATTTAATCTTATTTCAGTTGTCCAGTTTAGAAAGCCTTTTACAATTACCTTGCAATTATAATCCTGCACCTTTCCTAAAATAATCACAGAACAAATAATTTTGAAAATTCTAGTATGAAGTTGCCAAAGCTGTGGTCCTCAGTGGATGAATATATAATCTGTCTTATTCAATAAACTATTGTACATCTCACTGATGCTTTTTGGAGGCGGTGGGTTCTGATATGTCTTTCACACTGTATGTAATTTTTTAAGGGAGGAACTCAGTCAGAAAGTAACTCTGCTCCCACTCATTATCCCACAAGCATCATTACAGTAATGAGAGAGCCTCATTATGTGTCTTCCCAGCAGTTTGCAAGCCAATATAAGCAAGCAGGCTTGGGGCCTCCAGACAACTGTACAGCTGTTGTTGTGACACAGAAATTGCCCAAGGTATCAGTGCATACCTGGTGCATGGTAACATGACTTCCAGCCAGGTCAGCATGTGGATAGGGTTTGTGCAAAATGAAAGATGGAAAAACACCCTGAGCCAAAAGTCATGGGAGTCTAACAAAAAGCAGAAGCTCTCCTCACCACTGATGACTTCCCACAGATTTTTGAGTTTCTTTCATCTTCTCATTTTTAGGAGGCTTTGCCCAGTTACCCCAGAAGGGGGCTGGCATGGCAGTGGGTGATGAGACCATCAGGGATTTCAGGAACACACCTTACCTTGCTCACAGAGAGCACCAACGTAGCTGGGCAGGCACAGGCAGCTGAAGGTGTTGAGCCCATCGATGCACGTGGCTCCGTTCCGGCACGGGTTGGACTGGCACTCATCAACATCTGCAGGGCAAACACAAAGCTGCTGAAAGCGCTGCTGCAACTCACCCAACACCCAGAAGGGAACTGCTCTCCAGCCTCAGTGGCACTGGTGACTGGGACCAGCTCAGAGCAGAGGAGTGAAGTGTTGCAACAGTCCCAGTGGTCACTGTGCAGATGAGAAAGGAGGAATGCCATGCGGCATCCCTGGTGGAAAACTGGACTTGTGGGTGTGACCCTGGCACAACAAAAATTCTCATTAACCACCAGGGACCTTGAATATCTTCACGAAATGCAAATCATGTAGCATTAAACAGACTGCTAATTTCAGTCTGCAGAGCAGCAGGTCCTGGCACCTTATTGGTTTGCACTTCTCATTTCTTTCTCGTCTAATCTTACCAGGATAAGGACAAAATATCATGGTATTGCACAGCAAACAAATAACATTCTGTCCTCACCTCCTCTAGCTGCTAAAGTACCTTGTCTTCACCTTTTAAATTGGAACACAAGTTCACACTATATAATTATTTTGAGCACATGTTTGCACAGGTTATAATCTGGTGTGTCTCTTCACAAAGATCATTTGATGTTTCCTAATGAGTGCTGTACGTCTGGAAGAATCACAGCCTAAACTTCAATGCAGATCTTGCAAACATCTCAGCTCAAAATGAACTGCTGGTAGTCATTCACTCTTTGAAACATAAGAGAGAAGTTGGGCAGATCTACAAACAGCTAGGAATAATTGCTGCATCATGTGGAAGGTTTTTAAAAAAAATTTCCATTTTAAAATATGCTCTGTTCAAATTTGATGCTAGGTCTGATTTTTTCCAGTCATTTTATCACACTTTGGCTAGCTTTCTGGAAGGAAAAGTTGGTTATTCTGAACTGTACAGGTGAATCTCTTGAAATCCACAGTCACAGGAGATGCACATTTGTCACAGGCAACTGTAAGAGGTCCTCTGCTAGAACTGTTACCAAAATATTTATATCAAAGTTGCATATGATTGTGATAATGTTTAAATTTTCCTGGAAAAATTATCAAGTGTGTGCTCAGTGCTCAACTTCCCAGTCACATTTGGGATTAGTTTATTTTACCTGCCATTCAAATAACTATGCAAAGCTTTTAGGGAACTATCCCAAATATTAAAGCTTGTTTTGTTTTATTTGGTGTGATTTGGAATTTAGTGTTGTGAATTTTAGTTCCTGCAGTTCATTTACAGTTCTTTTAACTTTTTGTGTTTGTGCACACACCTGTGCACTTTATGGGGAGAGAGGAAAGGGGAGAGAAGATGGGGACCTCCTCTATTTTATTGTTCTAAAGTAAGAACCCAGTGTAGAAATTTTCAAATGTCCAGGTAGCCTTCAAGTTCAAAACTTGACCAGATCTCATGAACAAAAGCTTTATACTTGATTTAATCAGCAGGAGGATGGCACCACTTTACCTAATTCACACTGCTCCCCATTGAAACCTGGCAGACAGGTACAGATGTAGAAGGAACCACGTGGGTAGCAGGTGCCACCATTGAGGCAGGGGTTGCTTTTGCAGGGATCTTGGCCTGTTAAACAAGTAGAAAAAGAAATTTGACTCAGTAGTTTCAAAGAAATGGTGTATTTTATATTTTTGGAAGAAAAAGACATCTTTCTTCGTTGCTGCACTGATGGTGCAGGCTTTACTGTAGTCATAGAAATTCTATTAACATACCCAACTACGGAAAATAAGATTATAAAACAGTAAAGCTTGGCTTCAGGTGTCACTCTCTTCAACAACAATATGTAATTTACTACGAACCAATACAAATTACTCTTAGAATTACATTTTTATAACAGCAATTTGTACTGTACTTGGCAGTCATGATACTCTGTTGAGGATTTAGTTTGCATGACATGACAATTAATTGTAGCTGAAAACAGTTAAACATATGCGAAATGAATGGAAATGCTGTTTTCTTGAACGGGGTTAGTTTATGCAGAATGAGAGGGTACACAGAACATACTGGCTGGCTGCTGCTCTTTCACTCCCTCATACCTAATCAGTCAATGCCCACAGAGCCTTATTTCTTTTCTCACATGAACATTTCCCACCCGTCTTTCTTAAAAATACATTTAAAGAATGCAAACAAAAATGCTGAATACATTTGTAACCGAATTAAATACGAAGATAAAAACTTACCTGCTGCGAAATCCTCAGTTGTTATGGGAGTTAGCATTTAAATACCTTTTCCTTGCAGAGCTTTATGCCTTCTAGTGATGTTTATTTCCATTCAGTTTAGATACCTAGGTATTTGCTTTTGATTTCATGCCTAGGAGCACTCACTCACTCACACAAATACACTCTAAACCCTTCTCAGACTTAGCTTCTCACAGGAAGAGGGAAATCCTGAAGGCAGTCCTTCTGTGGTGCAAAAATAGAGCCCTGGCTTTGCAAACTTACAAAATGGGTAACAGAGTTCTGTGAATCAGAGGCATGAGAAAAATTAAGAGTTTTGGTCGTGTTTTCCCCAAATAATCTGACTATGGTTTATTTAAAAAAAAAAAAAAAAAAAGTAAGAACATCAATTTTACTCTTGTAAATTAGACAAAGTCTTCTTAAAGTACCAAGTTCCCAGTCAAGTGATGGGAATACAGAAGGTCCAGCTGAAAGCCTCCAGAACAAAATCCTTTGTACATAGGTTTAGGACTGTAATTATAAACCCTGGAGGTTTTGGGGAGGATCTGACCACATCCATGCAGTAGGGTGCTTGTTTTAGGACTTCTTCACTGGAAGTCACAAATGTAGGGCTCTGTTAAGCATCTAATGGTGTTTATTGTGTTTGCTGTCCTCCTACAGACTGGATATTTTCCCAGAAAACATTTTTAAACTGAGAGCTACCTGGAGTATTTGAGGAAAAAATAATAGAAAACCCAATAAAATCTGGCCAGTTCAGTTCTTTCCTCAGCTATAGCTAGACAAAAATGATAACATATGAATTGAAGTGACACTACCTCAGTCATCCCTGTATTTGATGACATGGTGCCTAATAACCATCATGGAAAAAAAAATACTGTGGCAAATGACAACTGACAAAAAGTTCTGTAATTTTTAAGAAACAGACACTGTATCAACCAATTTGAACTACAGACAGGCTGAAAAGAAGATCTTTGTTTTATCTTGTGTGGAAAGTTATCTTGTAGGCTAAGAGAAGTTCATTTTTATAGAAAATTCTGATCCTAAAATGTGCACTAGAGTTGCTTTCTACATCAACTGCAGGATGTCAAAACCAATCTTACCTAGAAACTAATTCTCTAAGTACTATCACCATGCTTGCAAGAAAAGCTACCAGATAAGATAATCTGTTGGAAATTAGAAAATGAAATAATTACAGCTGGATTCCCTACCACAACCAGCGTTACCTTCCTGTCTTTTAGAGCTGGCTGGTTACCTCCAGTCTGATCCAGAGCTCCACGATGCAAACACTCCTGGAAAGCCACTGGGCTCAGGTTTTGGTGCCCCCACGCTCCTCCCCTGTGCAGGGGTCACAGCCACGCTGATTCCTCAGCTGGAGGGTCACCAGGTCTGTTGTTCTTTCTCGCGGAGCTCTGTCTGTCACACCTCTTACCAGAGCTCAGCAACACTTCCACAAGTACCACAACACACACAACAGGACGGGGGTCACATCTGGGGAGTTACCTGGGATCTGCACTGCTGTGCCTTCCACTGAACCCACACTGGTGCCAATCACAAAATCTGATCCGTTCGTGACTTCGGGAAGGGAAAACGACGAAGTTACGGCTTCAGCAGTGTTTGGCTCCTCAGAGCTCATTGTTGACTGCTCATTGAAATAGGGGCTGTTCCCAGGGGCAATGCTGTTTGTTGCAATGTTAGAAGAAATGGTGGTGATCTCCCCTTGACCAAACAAAGCCGATTGTGTTTCTGTGCTCCCATCCAAAAGCTGGGAAGAAGAGGTTAGCATTGTAACTGCTTCCTGGCCAGGTTTAAATCCTTCACTTTCAATGCTGTTGGGTGAATCTGAAACAGTTGTGGAGACAAGCCAGGGGTTCTGTCTCTCAGTACTCCTGTCTTCTTCTTGGCGGGGATTATTCACTCTCCCCGAGGAAGTTTCAACTTTTATTGTGCTCATTTTTGGAACATCTGTGCTCTCTCTTTCTCCAAAACTCAGAAAAGCAGTAGGCAAGACATGTATTGATGGAGAATCTCCAGAAACAGCAGCTTCTTCCTCATCAGCCAAATCAGTTACAGGGGTTTGTGCCTCCTCTGGCCCGCCTGTCACAATCCTTCCGAAGAGAGGAGTGCTTTCCGTGGTTGTGCTGTCTGAAACTGGCTCAGGAGAAAACTCCAGCAGGGAAGGCTCTGTTGTGTCGAGAAGGTCTGTTGTGGGTGGTTTATATGTGGCTGTAATATCAGAACTAACCTCTCTGAAGGTTCCTCCTAATGAGTGATTGGACTGATGTGCATCCCTTGCTGATGATGCTGTGCTTGTTACAACCACTTCAGGATACTGAGATACTCCATTAACTAAATGAACAGTTACTGAGGATTTAGGAGTTTGAGGAACAGAATAAAAACTCACAGAATCCGTTTCCTCATAGTCTGCTGATGCTGATTTTGTGCTCGTGTACACCGTGGGACGATTTCCTGTGCTCCTGCTGGGTGACACGGCCACCAGTTGGGATGTAGGCTGTGTGGTGGCAACATTTAACTCCAGCACCCCAGTTGTCAAAGCCTTTTCTGGCTCAGTAGTTACAACTGGACCAAGCGAATGAACCACAGGCTGATTATCAGCCAGTTCTTCCTGGCCCATTCCAGAAAAGCCAGAGACAGAGATGGATTCACTTTGATATGCTATTACTCGGTAGTTTGCTGAAGTATTTGGCTCGTAGCTGTCTTCTGTGCTGCTGGTTACAGCAGGTTTAGACTCCCGAGGCACCTGAGGGCTTGCCAGAGATGGCACTGTAGGGAGGAGAACGCCCAGTTCAGAGAGGTCAGTGGTGGTGAGAGTTTCTGCTGCAAAAGTCATGGCATTCCCTGAACCTAAATCCACGTCATCTAAGGTTGGCCTGTGCCCAGAAGTCACCAACTCTCTGCTTGGTGGACTGGAAGGAGTCAAAGAAAGACTATCATCATACACAAGTGTTTTTTCTTTGGCTATGGAAAACTTAGGTGTTGAATGATATTTCTCCCTTCCAGATATAGTGCTGCTATCATCATAGCCATATGTTGACTGTGTAACAGGATTTGGCATTGTCTGCACACTTATTATATCCTCAGGCATTGATTTTGAGTGATCCATGTCTATAATGGTTGTTTCTTCTGGTGGGGTTTGTAGTCGTTCTTCAATCAGAGTAATGTCACCATAAACAGAAACGTTCAGTATAACACTTCTTTTGTCATCGATCATGGGAATAATTTTTTCATACATCCCAGTATCACTTGTTAGTTCTTCTGATGAAGCTGTCTTTGGATGAACGGCAGATGGATTTGCCACAACCTCTGTTTCTTCTGTAAAAAGGGATGCTAGTCCTGTGACAGTCTGCGATCCATCTCTCGGTGCCTCTGTGGCCACAATTTTTGAATAAACGTGCCCAGGAATACTAGATGAGGCATTTACTTCTACTCTGGATACAGTGGGTATTGAAAACTGAGTGAACATATCAGGAGAAGATGAATCTGAAACACCAAACCAGCCAGATCCTTCCCCAGAGCTCTCAGGTAATACTCTGCCTGGCATTTTTGTTGTTGAAGTTACAAGAGTTTCCTCTGTTTCAGGACTGGGAGTTCCACTCAGTATAACAGACACAGGAGTTGTGCCACCTTTAATCAGAAAATGTGAATTTTCCTCTTGAGAAATGGCTTTAGAAGTAGCTGCTGTCTTGTCAGTTTCATTTTCTCCTCTCCTATAGTCGGTTTCCTTGTCCTGAGGTTCTTCATTCACAACAAAATAATGTGTGGTGTCTTCAATCTCTTTGGAGCTGAAGCTCTTGGAGGTCTCTTCTGCTAAAGCTGGGGAACTGGGGAACGTGGAGGTGGGGAATTGGTCTCCAGTTTCTGGCAGCAGCTCAGTCACAGCGCTTGTGACTTCTTCATTAACGTCAACATTTGCTGGAGTGCTTCCTCTTTCAAAGTCTTGTGTCTTGTCAGTTGAAAGTTCAGGTTCCGTGTTTGCAGGGTGAGACGTTTGAGGACTGGAGGTACTCTTGATTTCCTTGGCAATAAATGGCCCTACAGAAGGAAGAACAGCAAGGTCATCTCCTGACCCCTGTCCTGAAAATAGTGGATCAGCAATGAGCTCATTATTTGAGAGATTTTCTTCCTTGGGTATCAGGAATGTTCTGGCAATACTTCTTGTAGGGAAAGTGTTTTGAACCAGCTCCTCCTCTTGCTCTGCATCTGTGACTGGAGAGCTTATGTATTTCCTTTCAACCATTACAGGCTCAGTTACTCTGTCATCACTAAATGGCAAGGTTTGATAAGGTTCAGTTTCTAATTGCTTCTCTTCCAGATATGGGCTGACAGTCGGAACATTAAAAATCCCCAAATGTTCATGTCTGGCTGGTGTACTTTCAAAGAATGGGTCTGTTGTTGTTTCTTCAGAAGATTCCATAGCTTTTGGTGAAACTTCACTTGGCTTCTCTTCCCCAGAATGTATATCTTCCATCAGAGGAATCTTTGTAGAAAAGGTTCTCGCTGTCAGTTCATCAAGAGTTTTCTCTTCCGTTCTCCCATCAGCTGCAGTTCCCATGGAGGTTACCTCGTGTCCAGAACTTGTGCCCAGCTCATCAGGGTCTGTAGTGAGGGCAAGACCCAGGAATGACGTGCTGACAGCTTGCCTGTCATCCTTCTCCCGTGTTTCTGGTCTCCCAGCAGCTGCAACTGCTGTTTCTGCCAACGCTCCAACGGATGTGTCTGGTTCTCCAGACCCCTGGTCAGTAGCTGGGAAATGACCTCCAAGTATTTCTTCAGTAGGTCCATTAGACATAAGTTTTGTGGTGCTGCTGTCATCTCTGAATTCTTCTCCAGAGCCATGCTCAATCAGGAAAATCTTGCCCAGTGAGACAGTTGAAGAACCAACTTTGGCATCTTTGCTTTCTGTAGATTCAGCTACTGCTTTTGTACTGCCAGTACCACGTGTCACCACATCCTCGTGAGGGTCCTGACTGACCACTGATCCTGGAGGTGCTGTGACCTCCCCTGTTTCAATTCCTGGTGCAATGTGAGATGTTACCTCCTTTATAGAACCAGATTTTATGTCAGAAGGAGCTGTGTAGGTTGGTTCTCTTTCCATGTTCTGTTCTCCTGGGTTTCTTGTACTAAACACATCCAGGAACATCTGACTTGCTGCTCCAGACCCCTCTGTCAAGCTGTCTGACCCAGTGCTTGAAGCTGTCACTGCAGATCCATCTGTTCTTGCGTGTTTTTCATATTCTGTTGTTGCATGCTTCACATCATCTGTGCTGAAAACTTTTCCTTCATGCTTTGCTGTTTGTGTTTCAGTGACAGGCCTTAATGGAACCGAAGTCAAAGTAGCAGACTCAATGATAAAATCTATGTCTCCAGAACCTGGATCAATAAATGGGGAGTCAATACTTACCACTTTTCTTGTGGGACCCCCTGAAAATATGTCTGCTGGCTCTTCTGCTGATCCTTCATGTACAAAAAGCTTCTTCTCTCTCAAGAGAGGGATGGTGGTGACCTTTTTGATTTCTGAACTTATGGTACCTGGTACTGTTTTTCTGAGTGGCTCTTGACTTACAGTTCTGACTGCACTTATAGTGCTCCCAAGTTCATTCAAATCCAAATTTTCCTCTGCAGCAGTAGCTGAATTTTGGTGACCTGAATAAGCAGTGGTCTGTACTTCTTTTTCATAATCAATACTACTTTCAGTTACAAGAGAGCTGGCAACAATTTTTTCTGTAATGAACTCAGACACAGAGTTGGTGGCAACAGTTGCTTCAGGACTTTGATCAAAAGCAGAATAATGAGTACCTATAGCTCTGGGCAAAGCAGAGGTGACTCCTGAAACAGTTACAGAAAATTCTGTTGGCGTTACTGTGCCGGAGCCCAAGGATATGTCTTGCATTGGGAGTGTTTCTGTTGCTGCTATTTCCTCTGTCACGGCTGAAGTTACAGTGATGCTGTCTTGTACATCTCCAGAGCCTTCCAGAACCATAAAAGAAGCAGCACTCAGCTCAGGCTTTGCTGTATGACTTGTTTCCAGAATATTTTCAACAGGGGAATTTGCATTCAGTTTAATAGTTGTTTTATAATGATCTCCTGGAGCAGGGGTTGCCTCTTCTGGAGTAAGGTCTGTTACACCTTTGACTACTGTAGCAGGAATAAAAACCGCATCCAGAGAAGCAGTTACAGCAGAACTTTCCACAGTAAACACATTGGGAGAAGATGTTAAACCAGAATTTATTTCATCATCTTCCTTTCTTGACCTTGTCCCCACTTCTGGGATGGAAGTGGACAGATCAGATTCAGTGGAGCCGTCTCCAGAAGATTCGCTAGGAATCAAAAGCAAGTGTTTGGTGTCTTTAGTAGAGCTCTCCTCAGTTCCCTGCCATGTTGTGGTCTCTTCACTGTTTTGCAGAGAGTGCTGGTGTGAAGAAGTGGTGGCTACTGATTTGTCTGTCGTAACAACTTCTGACTCCCCACTGTAGACAGGTTCTAACATTGCAGCCCCTGATGTTGGTTGTGTGACTTCAAACGCCCCTATTACCTCTCCAGCTTTGCTTGGTTGCATAGTACCAGAAGCTTCGGGTTCATTTATTATAAATGTGTTTGTTTCATTGATTTGGGAAAAGGTTACGTTTTTGGAATGTGCAACGCTTTCTATTTGGTCACTTCTGGCTTCCTCAGCTTTTGTGCTCTTAGGTGCACTCGTAACTTGTTGCTTCCCGTTGATGAACTGCAAAGCTGGAGGAGTTGTAACATCAGTAGTATTTTCACAGTCTTCCTCTTCTTCAAACTCTACATAGTTTGGAAAGAAAGGATCCAATATTATATATTCAGACGAATCCTGCACAGAGTCTGAAGTACAGGGTTCAGTCTGAGCTGACTCTGCATCAATGTGGGTTTCATCTATTGCATGAGGAAGCACGTGGCGATTGAACAGATCCAAAAATTCATTCACCGGGTGATCTGCAAGAAAAAGAGAGCTTTTCATAATCCCTAAGTGACAGCAGACACATGAAGTACAAGCAATCCGTCGGAGAGAAAAAACCCAACCATAAAAATATCCAAAATTCAACAATTCATCGTAAATTCAGTGTGTTGTTCTATCGACACCGAGTTAAAATCTGCCGTGGTGTGTGACTTCCTAGCTGAAGCCTCTCTGCACATGGAACACAGTGATTGTTCTGTACCGTGGATTGCCACGTGTGCTTGGCCCCAAACCCCCACCTGCATTACCTTCCCCTGCACGGTTCAGCAGAGATGAGAAATGGGCACGATTAAAACCATTTTTCAGACCAACCTGCTGCAACTGCTGCCATGGATTTAGACACTAACTAACCTTTACTGAACTCAGACAAAGCTAAGCAAGGCAAAGTCTAAAATAAAATAAGACAAATCAAAGAATCCCTCTACATCTCCATTTTTCCTTACTACAGAGTAATTCAAATTACTAAGAACACCATAACATCTACATCAATCACTCTGTTCATTGGACTTGGGCCCTTCATCAGTGAATAAAGTCTTGATTTACAAGGTTATTGCTATCTGAAATTTTAAAGCATTATGAAGCAAATAAGAAAAAATACCACAGATTCAAAATTCAACTCCCACTCAGACAGTAACATGACTGAAGTCCAGTAATTTCCTTCTGTTTACCACCCACTCTGCATTATTTATGCCCTCCCACAGGTCGCAAACCTCTCACTTTTTTTTTCTAGGTGGCCAGGCAGATAAAGAGGAGGAAAAATGATCTAAGAAGGCAAGATCTTAGATGCAGAAAGCCTCATGAATTCATTGAAGATTTATGATCCCAAATTCCATAGACACTTTTTAAACTTGCCCTTTCTGCACAAACATTACTTCAAACCTTCTGTTCCAGACAATAGAAGCTACCCTAATTAAAGCAAAATTAAAAAAAAAAAAAAAAAAAAAAAAAAAAAAAAAAAAAAAAAAAGAAAAAAAAGGAAAAAAAGCTAAAACAGACTCAGAATAAAAAGCCAAATTTCAAGCTTGGCCAACTGACTTGAAATTGGAAACCTTGTGCTGAAAGACTACTCCATGCCTGTTTCTTTCTTCTGGTTCTACTTTTATAACCATTTTGCCCAGAGAGGATTACTTTTTCACTGGTACAAACTGGTACAGCCAGTGGAGCTCTGTCCACATCTGCCAGGAGTGGCTCTGACCCCATTAACAGCACTCCTGCCTCACAGCACTGCCAGCAATGATTGCCTCCTCAAAAATATCTGCAGTAGGTGACAGAGCTCAATTCTTTAAGAAAATCTTCCTCATTAAAACTATCTACAAGATGTAAAACAATGAGAATCTGAGGTAAACTCTCCATCAGTGTGAAGTAATTCCCCTACATAGGAAGATCATTTAACCTCTGTGACTGCTGAGTCCTCAGAGATAGAGTCATCAGGTGATCATTCTGGAAAAGAATGTATTCAAAGAAAGTAAACTGACACAGAGCACTAGGAGAGGTTTGTGATTATTTGGCTTGGGCTGGTTTGTGTGTGCAAATTGACTTCGACTTGGTTTTGAAAAGGTCATTGCAACTCCATTGAGAATTAATGTTCTAATATCTCATGCTGTGTTTGCAGCTAAACTCATGAAGCATTGCTGGATCTTAGCTGTGCTAAACCTCCAGCTGAAGAATACAGGGAATAAATCACCTTCAGCGTTGTTTATTTCAACTACAATGTTCAGTTTGTACAGCACTAAGCTCAGCACTCCCAGTGCAACAAAAAAAAAAGGTTGTTTTTAATCTCTTTTCTGCTTGGCTGTTGTACATTGTCCAGTGAAGCCTGGTGCTATGACAGCTCTATTAGATTAGAGGACTACAGAACTAAGATTCTCTCTCTCTCATGTGTGCTTGTTGGGAATTATTTTATGCAATGCTTAAAGAAAGACTTTCTTCCTCCAGTAAGTTAGAAATACTTACAAAGGCTGCCCAATGCCACAGAAGAATAAAGTTTCTGCAGCCATCTGTTTGAGCTTTCCCAGACCTCCCTTTCAAATTTTGTGAAAAGCAAGAATTTGGTAATCTGTCCAAGTCTGGCAGTATGACTTTGAGGAGCATGTCTAATAACATCCCCTTCAGAATCCACAGATTTCAGCAAACAGCAACACGAGGCACACTGAGAAACCAAGTCTTCATAAAAGCAAAGGCTCCAACCGAGACAGAATTTCACACCTTCCTTTCAAAGCTGTGCGTGCAAAACCCGTGGGAATTCAGTCAGTGAAAGAAGAATGGCCAGACAAAGCTGATCAGGATTTCTGAGAGTTTCTGGTTCTTGGTAAATTCACCAAAAAATAACTGCACCCACATACAGAACCACAGAACCACCCACAGAAAAGTGCAAGGGTGAGAAAGACGCCTGGAAGAGCTGGAGGGGGGATGTGTACAAACAACCTGGTGTATAGACCAGTGTGCCATCAGATTAATTATGATTTCATACAGAAATTAAGGTTGTGTGACAAAGTATGCAGCTTTGCACAGAATTGTACATTAAAGAAATAAATTATAAAGCCTGGATGGGACTGGATAGGCTGTAATTTGTAGGAGGGTACCATGACTAACAAGTTCTGACCAGCAGTGCAGTATTTTTGCAGCACTGCACACCTGGGAGTCCCTCAAATTACTACCTCACGCTAAGTCATTTATGGTGGGTAATAAATTTAGTGAACAACATCTGTTCCAAATTCACCTAGAAGACAAATACAAATTCTTACATATGCAGAGATCTCTATCAGACCCTACTTTTACTTTGTTAGCTTTTTCAAGATCTCACATGCCACAACAATGCACATAAAAGAGCCTTAGTGAAAAGTATGATATCCTGATAATACATTTTCAGGAGGCTCTTTCATTAAACAGTAAGTGTCTTTGGGGATTTTTATATTTTTTTCCAAGGAAAAACTAACCAGTTTTTAGGAAGATGGTAAAGAATGCAATTGAATGATCTTTTTTTTTTTAATTAGAAATTCTTTTCCTTCCTACAAGTTTGATTATTCAGTGTTAGCATGCAAGTTGTCAGGTTTAAGAGCTATGAAAAAATGTTCTTAAACTCCAGAGATGGCAAATAATCTACATAATGATGTGTCTCATACATCCTTGTCAACTGAGTATAAGACACTGGGATGAAAACCTACCATGAAACAGGAATATAGAGGGGAAAGTCTGTTGAACTGGCTTGTTAGACCCTGAGGGCACGCACACAAATACTTAATTTAGCTTTAAACTGTCCAGATGTTAAGCTGCCCCTATTTATTTCACACCCATTCCAGCTGCAGGTAAACACATAGAGACCAAAGGTTATTAAAAAAGAGATGAAACCAGGACTTTAAAGGAAAGGAGTTTGGCTACCAAACATGCTCATCAGTAGTTCACACAGTATCATGGCAAAAAAAAAAAAAAAAAAAACAA
>VZRZ01005134.1:652-59685 GCA_013398175.1 Climacteris rufus | reverse complement strand
TAGCATATAAATAAAGAAAAAAAAAAAAAAAAAAAAAAAAAAAAAGACAAAAAGGAGCACTTTTTTAAAGAGGGGCTTTGTGATTCTGGCTCCAGGAAAAGGAAAGTAAAAACAAGTAGCTAAAAAGGAGCAAAGCCAAGGGTTGTCAGCTCAGAGTGCCAATCCAAACAAGTCCTGAGAGAGATTTATCAGCAAAACTTCTTTTGGAGGAAAGTGATGAGGTATGCACTGAAATAGAGATGGAATGGATATGTGGATGGGTGGATATGCAGCACAGAGTGTTTCTTAATCCATTGAACATGCCCAGGTCTTTTCAATCACCTGTGTGGAGCAGGCATCTATCTCAGTAACAGTTCTCATGTAAGAAATGGAAATCCCTCTGGCTGGAGGGTGATTTTACCCTGCTACTGCATACAGCCACAGACTGACTGACCAACCTGCCATTCATTTTCATTACAACTCTTCTAAGCAATCACAACTGGTTCCAAACCTACATCACTTTTTCAGTGAAACAAACAGAAAAGTTGGCTCCCTGTTACTGTTGCATGAGATAACAACTGCACACATCCAAAAATGTCTAACATGCAATAATGCTTTTTTCTTGAAAAGGTTTTTAATATTCTACAAACAGCTTTTTCCAAGACCATCTGGAAGGGGACAGGCAGTAAAAAGCATTTTCTCTCTCAAAAAACATCAGATAGGCATCTGAAGAAGACATAATAAGGAATTAAATAGAAAACATATTATAATGCTTTCCAAACTTTCAAAACCCAAAATATTTCATTCAGAAGACTTATGGCTTTGTGAAGTCTCTTTCAAATAGGGGCTCTTAACATCTAATCTGGCCTCCTGCAGATAGCAGAATTTCAGTCACATATTCCTGCATTTTGTCCATTTTTGCTTCAGAGCAACACGCTGAGTTTGTGAGCAGTAGTACAGCTCAGTCTTTTGTAGAAGGACTAGAGATCTGATAAATCCATGAAATTCAGAGAAAGGTTCATAAAATTGTCTGTGGACTTTAACTCAGGCCCTATATTTTGACAAGACTAGAGCTAACTAGAAAAAAAAAGAAAATATATTTTAAATAAAGACCAAAAACATTTTGGACTGTTTGTTCCAAAAGTATTTCATCGCATAATGTGACACTATCACAAAATCCATACCATCCACCACCAAGAACCCATAACCACAAGACAGGTATTGCAAGAAAAATCAAAAGATTTTGTATTAATCAAATTATTTTCTGCACATGATAATCAGAATTTTTTCAATAGAATTATATCAGGGTATATTAAGCCTAAAAGGTTATTAGTTAGTGTTGGAGTGAGCCCAGAGGAGACCTGGGCTGATCAGAGGGATGGAGCAGCTCTGCTGGGAGGGAAGGCTGGCAGAGCTGGGAGGGTTCAGCCTGCAGAGGAGAAGCTCTGGGGTGACCTCACTGTGGCCTTGCAGGGCCTGAAGGGGCTGCAGGAAAGAGGGAGAGAGACCATGGACAGGGGATGGAGGGACAGGACACAGGGAATGGCTCCCACTGCCAGAGGGCAGGGTCAGATGGGATATTGGGAAGGAATTATTCCCTGGGAGGGTGTGAGGCCCTGGCACAGGGTGCCCAGAGAAGCTGTGGCTGCCCCTGGATCCCTGGCAGTGTCCAAGGCCAGGTTGGACGGGGCTTGGAGCAACCTGGGACAGTGGGAGGTGTCCCTGCCCATGGCAGGGGGGGCCCTGGATGGGCTTTAAGGTCCCTTCCAAGCCAAACCATTCTGAGACACTGTGATTCTATGAAAACGTCAATAAAACACATGTATAGATGTAAATGGTTTCAGTGTGTTATTTCAAAAGCCCTGCACGTTTCTGGGATGCTCCTTGTGGCCTTGCAAAGGCCACCCACCATGGGAGAGCCTACAGACAGCTAAAATCCAGAGTCCACCTGGAAAATACAGAGAAGCCCTCAAAGCAGGAGAGGGTCACAATGGTTCAAACCCTCTGAAAGCCCAGGGAAACCTCACACCAGGGCTCGGGAGAGGATCTAGGATTTAGCTTTATGTCATGCACTGATCCCATGAACCCCAGCTCTGCCAGGAACCAGATCTGCAGTCTGGGTGGATTCAAGCAGTTTTGACTTTATGGCTTGATGAAACTCTTCCAGAAAAAAAAAAAAAAAAAGGCAACAAACCAAAACCTCAACCAATTCCACCAATTCCACAGGAATGTGTCAATTTCATTGAATATATTTTGTTTTAAAAGCATAGTGAGGAAGTAATAAAGTGATTTGGCAAGCTCTGTCATCCCCCACTCCCCCAAAAAATTAATTTCAATACCTTCCTATTATTTTTTCCTCTTAGAATATTGCATTTAAATTGGAAGAGAACCATTCACTTTTACAGAAATAAATCAATCTGAATAAGATTTTTTGAGCTGTTTTGCTTCACAGAAAAGGGATTTTTTTTAGATATATTGTTCTTTTCAATTTAATTTCAAATTTAATTTAATTTCAAATAAGATTTTGAAATACAGACATTTCCTGCTGAAGCAAAATTCCAAGTGTCAGCCTTCAGTACATGCAATTCCTCTGACTTGTGCCATCTTGTAGCATCATTAACCTACCTAAGCACGGTTAAAGTGCAACAGTGCTCCAGGCATACCCCATCTCCACTTCAGGAAAAAGTGGGAATACTGCCAAGGAGATGGTCTAAGGCTTTAAAGAAACATGGCTACTATTATACATACCTAAGTTGCAAAGAAAAAAGTAAAAGTCCAGAAATAATTAAATTTTTGATCCTTTTAATCCTTCTATCTCAGAGTAACACGACCAGTATGTTTGAAGAGGTCTAGTAAAATCCAGTTCTTGATTACTGTTCTCTCAGAGTAAACAAAAGGTCTTATTTGGTTCACCTTAAAATGTTTCCCAGCTGGATATATATTTCTAAAACTTTTGTTAACTTTGGCTCCCTTTACAAACACTTAAGGATGTAGGGCAGGTTTCAATAGTTTGGGGGTTGGGTTGGGTTTTTTTACCTTCTAAATTTTATCAAAATTTATGTTTTGTTATCCCTCTGGGAGTCAGAAGACATGATTGCATTACACATGTATATGTATAAATACACCTTGCATAAAAATCTCAACAATTCAAGTAAACTTCTGCAAGAAAGTAATTGTAAAGAGTGATTTTCGCACAGCTGGCTGGGTAGGAGTTGAAAGTAATTCAAGGTGGGTGGTCAGTCTTGCCTACTGAAATTCACTTATCCACTCCGTCTGCTTTACCATATTTGGGTGTTTTCATGCCAAATCCATGAGTATCTATTTCTGGCAGGTACCTGCTCTGCAGCCCTTCTGCAGCCACTCCAGTCCGCCAGGCTGGGGCTGCCGGACACGGCCAGAGGCACCTGTGGGGAGCGGGTGTCACTGAGGGGGACATCTGTTCTGCACAGGGCTCTGGGCTTGCTCACCTCTGCCAAGCTCTGAAGCAACAGACAGGATGATGCAGAGACCATGTCAGAAATAAAGGAACTGTTTTATTATGGCAGTGTATCGTGGAGGCCTCTGGCAGTCCCTGGTGTTTCCCGCCTGCCGCAGCACGAGCTCGCTGAGGAGAAGCAGACTGAGTGAAATGTCAAGTTGTTAAAAATTGCAGCTTTGCCATGTCAGGGCTGAGCCCCAGCGAGGGCAGGGTGCAGCTCCCTGGGTCATGCTGGCTATTTGCCACACAATATTCTCAGGGCAGTCATTCCCACTTCCCTTCTGCTCCAACGTGTCACTAAAACACGACTCCAGCCTGCGGTGCCTCCTCCTGAGCAGTCCTGGACGTGAGCATCCTTCCAATGACAACATTGCACTTACTGCCTACGGAGAAGACAATTCTAAAGCTCTGCAGGGCTAAACAACCCAAACCCAAACTACTGGCATGCAATAAATAATTTTTCTCCAGATGAAATCCAAAACAAAGCAAGAAGTCAGGCTATATCTGACTTAGTTGGGGTGTCTGGAGTGTGTGGAGGGAAGCCCAACTCTACAGGAAAAGCTGGTTGGGAAAGAGCAGCTGCTCACCGAAATGACTTCATCCTTTATTTCATGTGTGGCATTCCATGACTGAGGTGGAAACACTGAGATATCAGTGTGTCTTGTCCTTTCCTATCCCACCTCACCACCATCCCTTCATTACATTTACACCCTGTCAGCTGGGGCAACCTCCAGTGCTTCTGCCATGCCACAGATGGCACAAGAAGGAACAAGTTCTGGCCTTACCAACACGGGGGGAGATTCTCCCCTCCAAGCAGAATCAAAAATTGACTTACCACAGCATGAATTTGGCAAAAGTCAGAATACCACACTTAGAATCTCAAAGCTTATGCCCACACTTTGACTGCTCCTGTGGCTGCTCAGACATAAAATGCCCTCTAAGGAATATTCCTTCCCCTGTCCCTTTCTCCAGTAACACCAAAAATAGTTGGCTTTAGGAACAAACTTACAGTATACTCCTTAATGTGGGAACTTTCGAAAAAAAATACATTGATAGCCTATTATTTTAGGAGTAATAATGGTTGGTTTACACCGTGAGCATGTACTGAATATGACTTTGACTCATGAGAGGAATTTCATGTAGGAAAACTAAAGGCAGAAAATATTCAGCAGTTCAAGGTTTAAATCAGGCAGCAGTGTTTATATATGTGACTGTATATTTACAAGAAGAGGGAAGGAAGGAAGGAAGGAAGGAAGGAAGGAAGGAAGGAAGGAAGGAAGGAAGGAAGGAAGTTGATAACTTCTGATCTGCTCTTTTATGCGAATACATTTTAGAATACATAATTAGAGTTATTACGTATGTAAATATTGAGATAAATGGCACATGGATTTTTGTACATAGATCTGAGTCCTGTGCTTTGCAAATATTACTGAGAAGACACAGAGTGGAGTCTGCAATTGCAACTTTAGTGGAATATTCTCTTAATCATCCCTTGACTTCTGAAGGAAAAAAAAAAGTGAAAATGTTTAAAATGTAGCTATAGGAGTTCAGAAATAACTTTGTTTTTAGAAACACTTGGGGTTTTTTTAAAAAGACAGTATTTGAGAACAAAGGTTTTCAACCAACTACAGATAAAAACAGATGCCTTACTGCAGTAATCTTAGTGCACCACTAAAAATCAGCAGAGGGAGACCTATTTTTGACTATAAACCTACTGCCTCAAACCCCATCCTGTGCTAACATGGTGATAAGGCTGCAGAATGAGTTCACACCTGACAGACTCTGTATGTGGTCAGAATAAATAAATAAATAAATAAATATGTAAAGAAGTCAAACAATTCAATTAAGGTGTGAACAAATACACCCCTGAGTAACATTTTGGGTTAATCCTTGCTCCTGTCAGTGGGACCAAGTGTCCACTTGTTCCCAAGTACTCATGAATTTTGCTTCTAAAGTTCAATATTTAAATAAACATGTCACTGGAAACTTACTAGACGCCAGAGCAGTAAATATAAAAGTAACCCCAGAATAATTTTATTCACCACTGTCAGAAAAAGAAAAGCAATGGTTTAGAAAAATTCCCACAATGAAATACAATCAAAAATCTCAATGCTACTCTGTGTGCATATAGGCATGTTCTTTGCCGCTATTTTTGGCAGAAACAAAAAAAAAATTACATCAAATATGTGGAAATTCTTTTCCTAATGCCAAAAACCTCCCACTGAAACGATGGTACTCCTGCTTGATGAGGTGCTACATGTAAAATCCAAGGGTATGGTTTAAAGGTAAAAATTAATGTTTCTTATGCAGTCTTTGAGGTAATGATGGGTATCAAAAAGGTAACAAAGGGTAGCAAAGGTAATACCAAAGCAGGCATGGACAACTGGCAGACACTCCTGACCAAGATTAAAAGTCCAACTACTTTTCTCCTCCTCAGGAAGTAGAAAGTTTTCATACTCTCCTCATTTAAGCAAAAACAGTGATACAAAGCTTGTCAGAAAAGCCCAAATTCACTGAGCAGTTGAAAAAAAAAAGATCAATAACTTCAGCAAATTGTTCCCAAAGGCAACACAAAATATGGAGCAGCCACTCTGCTCACATCCTCACTTGTGGCAGGAAAAAATTCTGAACGAGAACAGTGGGTATTTTGTATATTATTGATGAAATTTATCACCTATCCACTTTAAAAAAAAAAAAAAGAAAAAAAGAGAGAGATTTAAAAACACTAGCTGGATTAGTAAGGATTAATTCAACCATTAAACTGAAAATGTGTGAAAACAACTGCAAAAAGGACCACTGAATACTGCATACTAAGAAAGTTACAATCTGGATGCATTCAGAAAACTTTGGTACAGAAAAGTTTTTCCTCAATCTGAATGCATTCAGAAAACTTTGGTACAGAAAACTTTTTCCTCAAAAAAATTAAGTCATATTGCATCACCGTGTAAAAGACAGCTCATCCTTTCTGCATTAGGATTTCTTAAGGCTTTCTCCACTTGTAAACAAAACCCCTAAAAGGATTCCTGTTCTTCACAACAGAAGTATGAAAAACTACATTGTACCTATGAATAAAATTCCTTCATTTCTCCCATGAATAAACAAAGAGCTATAAGAAAGCTAGAAATGTGTAATCCCTATGTCTAGATCTGAGACGTTTCCTTGGATACAATGCAAAAACAGCAGGGAATGTGTAGGCATCCTCTGAACAGTATTTAATGCGAGGGCACTGTTCCTTGTATCTATGGAAGTCCAGAATGGAATGTTGAAAAAGAAATTATTGTTCTATAATAAGTCTTTCTTCAGGAAGAGCCAGCAATAGTGGCCTAAAGACCACTTGTTAATTCAGCCTTAGCTTCTTGTGAAACTTTCTTAAGTATCAAGTTTCAGCTCTGTTGGATATGGGGTTGGTGGTTTTGTTTTGTTTTGGTTTTTTTCTCTTTTCCTTTGTTTTGAAAAAAGGAGAAGTGCACAAAAAAAAAAAGGTTGAATTTATTAAAAATACCTGTTCATAAGGTCTGGCTTTCATACAGTGCCTCACTGTTCTTGCATTTTATATGTATATGTGATGGTGTACAACTTATTTTAAAAAGCCTTCCACATCATCAGCAAAAAATGAGTATTCTAATATAGAAAAACTCCAACTGGTTTAATTAAGCAACAGATCTACCAGTTTGGGTAGAACATGTGACTCAAATGCGTTCTGAAAAAAAAAATCCCCTAATTAAACAATGATCCAGAAGCTGCAAATGTTATGAAGACATTCTGATACCTACTATCCCCACAACAATTCTGCTCTCAATCACCTCATTGGAATTACTATGGTGTAATTACACTGGGGAAGATGATATCAAGATCTGGCCATGCTGCTCAGAGTTTAACACTTCAGTTACTCGAGACACAAGAAGAACGTGGCCGTCTCCCTGCCAGGTTTTATGAATACCACGGAGAGTTTGGTCATTCAGGACATGAAAGTGACTTCAGTGCCTGTCAGACACTGACAAACCTGCTTCATTTGGAAATGAACATCAGAACTTTACATTTAATAAGGAGACAAGGCCAGCCCTCCATTAAAAATAACAGGGGATTTTGCATTTAATAAGATGGGAAATTGGTTCTGCCCATGTGAGGCCACTTTTACCATTGCTTCAAGATCCCACCAGAAATGAATTTGGGTCAGCCTGGCTGCAGGACAGACAATATCTTTCCTTACAGTAAACTTTCATTTGAAATAAATCCTCTAAAGAAACCATAGGTTTCAGTAGTATCTGCTCTTCATTTGAGGAAAAACAAATGTTGGTTTCAGCACACAAAAGACAAAGTTTCTTCTCCTTCAGCAGAAGTCTCTCTAAGACAATAATTACCACATGCACTTTTTGACAGGCACACCAAAAATTGCACCTAGCACGTCTGTGTGGACTACAAAGAACAGTGTCCAGAGAGAGATTATTTGTCAGTGGTTATGAATAAAACAACTTAAAGGAGAACAGTGTGGGTAGAGATGCAGAAAGACACAAGCCTAGATGCTGCCAGCTTTCCAGTTGTCTCTATTGCAAGTGAGGCAGAGGCAGTGTGAGGCTTGGTGCCCCTGTCCCTCCTCTGGTCATCCCAACACCCCCAGCCCCCAGAGCAGAGCCAGCAGCTCCCCTCCCTGCATGGCACCAGCTCGTTCCCACCTTCCCACGCACACAGCCCCTCAGAAGTTACCAAAACCAGGGCTGAAAAAGGGGACATGGTTATTCTCTGAGAATGAACAGAGAAATAAAAGTATCAAGGGATAAGTGTCAG
Organism: Climacteris rufus; assembly: GCA_013398175.1. Lineage (NCBI taxonomy): Eukaryota > Metazoa > Chordata > Aves > Passeriformes > Climacteridae > Climacteris > Climacteris rufus. The sequence goes on along the minus strand of VZRZ01005134.1, from coordinate 51,443 downwards.
GAAGAAAAAAGACCTATTCAAGCTAAAGACAATGCTGGCAAGAATAAACACGGGTATAAACTGGCCAAGAAGCAATTCAAGCTAGATATTAGAATCAGGCTTAAAGAGAGCCATGACGATCTTTGACAGCCCTCCAGAAGGAGCTGTGAAGACAACAGGATTAAATGAATTTTAAGGCAAGGCCTAAGATGGACCTGAAAAGGCTCTATTCTGCCTTCTTTGTTAAGGTTTATGACTATGACTCATTACCATTCTGCATTTCATTCAAATTTCACATGCCCTCTCACACTTCTAAGGCAGAAATATGCATGTCAGAGAATTACATGTTGAAACACAAAGGTTTTTAACCTCCTTCCATAAAATTCCACTTCTACAAAGCACAAGTTCCTGCAGTTTCGTTCTCTTCAAAGCTAGAGGGGACAAGAAACCAGACAGAGCTGTTGTGAGTCCCAATAAGCACTTTGAAACATATTCACTAAATAAAGACTTTTAAATGTCTCCAAAAAATGCAGGTGTGCAAATTACTCCTGATTCAGACAGGAGTTATGTTTCCAGCATTCCCTCAACCACTGTTAAACAACACCCCCACAAGCATTTTTCAGCTCATAAAAGCTTTATGAGCTGAAAAGTTCCTTCAGCTTTGGTTTTTTCCTTTCCCAGCTGCTAATCCATGATCTTCCAGCAGCAGCAGCAGCCTTCACCACTGCAGTATCTCAGAGCTATGAGGACACAACAGGGCAGAAGTTGGCAAGTTTTGCATCCTCTCAGTGAAAAACAAAGTCCTCTGATGCCATGGGAAGATGTTCATGTGATGTTCAGGTGACACCTCACAGTGCAGGAATATTTGGCGCTCTCACATTCATGATTCCAAGGGAAAAGCTTCTCTTTCCACTCAAGTGAATGAAGTTCCCAAGCTCCTTCCATCATGAACCATGTGCACAGTCCTTATTGTAGCATAAAAAGGGATGTTTCCTCATGTACGAGGATATTTTCCTCATTAATTGAAACACCTGCCCTAGAGCTGCCCATGTGCCACAGGCTGTCAGAAAAGATAAGTCTTGTTACTCTCATTACTTTGTGCACCTGCTTCACATTTGCCCATGTGGAAGTGTGTGGATGGTTTGTACCTTTTCTCAATGAAAACTGCTGTATTCTTATAGAAATAAGCAGCTTTATCTGTTCAGCTGTGTGTTCCTTCTTATCAGCCCTAGAACACATTCTCCAGAATCCAAACTAATTGAGCTTGACTTTTCACCAGGCCTACAAATTACTTCTGTTTCCATGTTTGGTTTGGTTTTTTTAATCTAAAAGTAACTGAAATATCCTTTATGAAAGTTTTAATTGATTGCAAGCATGCATTTTAAAAGCTAGGAGTAAAGCTTTTTACCCCTTGGATAAGAAAATAAGTCCTCTAGGAGAAACTTTTTCTGGTCTAATAAAAGTAAGGTCTTAGAAATGACAATATTTAATATCAACTTTCAGTTACATATTAAGGGGAATGTGTGTGTAAGACAGAATAGCCCTGCCACTATGTTTAATTGAATTTAACCCCATCAACATTCAACACCTTTCCAGTGCACCTTCAATCTGCAATAATAATGAGGAATAATATCCCCCACATTCCATACATCCGTAACACATTCCGTATATCAACAGCACATTCCAGGCCAAACACTTCAAAGAGCTTCAGAGAAGCTGCTGCCAGTTTAGTGAGGGTTTGAGAACAAGGACAGAGAGACAAAAAATCCTTTCTGCCTCTCCTTCCACAGTGCACGGCCACAGGTGAACTCACCTGGGCCAGGGCTGAAGCCACCACCACAGACCCCAGTTCTGCAAGGGATGCTCTCTGTCCCACTTGCTGGAAACTGCTAAAAATATCTCAATGCTCAAAAATTCACCCATTTAGCATGACCTCTCTCTTCCACATGGAATATAAAATATTGCTCCTAACTTACACAGCCCAATAGCACCACCGTGGAGCACTTAAATTTTACTGTGCCCACACCATGGATGGCAAATGGAGCTGCAGAGAGCAATATTCAGCCAGTTTTTATGGTAATTGTGTGATACAGCTGATAGGAAACAAAACATGGTGCCGAATTCCTGCTGAGCCCTGCCTCACTGTTAAACTGCTGCTTCTGGTAAAACCTGGGCGGCAAGCAGCTGAAGAAAGAGGGGGGGAAATAATCTCATAAATAGTTCCAGCATTTCTGCAGACACAAAAAGGAAAATATACTAATTTCTAGACAATACCATCTATCTAGAACCTCTCATTATCATTCTTGTTGGAACAGCTATTTTTTTAAGGGCTTTGGTGAGGAAGCTGTCCTTTCTTAGGAGGCACTTTTGGACTCTTGACTTAAAAATCACTGAAGACCTTTGCCTATAACCCTCACTGATTAATTTTATCTAAAAAGGCTAAGCTATTACCTTGTATTACCAAAGTATTACCTTGAACACATGCCAAAGGAGGAAAAACCTTTCTTTTAACAGAGATGTAATGATGAAAACTGTATTTATAGTTCCTGATCAGCTGAGAATAAAAAGCCAGAGGTATAGTTTATGTAGTTCTTTATGACTGTGGATCAATTCCCAAACAAAGAGTGATAGAATAAGAAGTTAAACTACATCCTGGTGAAAGGCATATGTTGGTAATATTTGCCAAATTCATTCCTCTTCATCACCCCCTATACACATTTTCTTCAGCACAAAGAGAAGTTTATGGACTGAGGAACAATGAAGCGAAACTGGGCTTGACAGGATTGTTCAGATGCAGCCTCTCATTTCTCTAGCAATAAAAGAAATCACCAATCCAAGCCCTCAGAGAGAATAAATCTTTGGCAGCTCTAACTGAAGTTGTGGAAGTAGATGCAGGGTGCCTTTAGTCTGTGGATAGCTAAGTGGAGGAATTCCCACTGACAGGGCCTGAAAACAGAAAAATAAAGAAAACTCCTTTTTAACCTTGCTCTAGACATGTGGTGAGGTTCTCTGTGTTTAAAGAGAATAGAGACAATGTCATACTGAGAATTTAATAATATTTCAAGAAAGGAATTTTTTCTCTATGCTGACAGACTAAATAATAATCCTCAAAGGCAGATTTTTTAAGGACATATAACTTTAGCTCTGCTTACAAACACCCTCCTAATTATGCACATCTATTCCTGGGAAATGCATGCACAGCTTTGAAAGTTTGTGAAGATGAAGAAAACAAATCCTGGAGAAACTTTGTCCTAAAGACCTGATCACCCAAGGCAGAGTAAGAGTAGCTGAGAAGAGCATCTACACACTGATCCATGTCCTTTAGATAAACCAGTTTAAGCCAAATCCAAATTTAATGAATCACAGTACCCACACCATTCTGAAAAGAAGAATGTGCAAAATTAGACTCTCCTTGATGTATATGCAGAGAAATCCTACATCCACACCCTTCCAAACCATCCTACTTCTTTCCATCCACCTGGAACACGCAGCACAACCCAGTCTCCCACACACAATGAACTGCACTATAACTCAAAAATCCAACAGGAAAAATAAGTTCACTACTACATAGTCCAGCTATTCACTATTAAGTCAAATAAATTGAATTTCCACAGGTACAAAAGAATTTAATTTGTGGATTAACTCTTGCCTTCAGAAATTACCCTTCTGCTCTAACTTACTGGATTTGTATCATTTAATGGAGACTCTCAAGACCCTGGTAACACATAAACCCTCAGGCAAAATAAAGATAATATACCACAGAAACAAAGGTAATGTTTAAAGGTTAAGACAACAGAACTATAATTTTCTGAAATACCAGGCTAAGCAACTATTGATAGAACTTGTGCAGATTTGCATCTTGTAAATATAAAGTAGGATAATAAGCATGATGTGAAGAAAAGACACCAAGCTAAGGTATGAAAAGTCCAACCAGGATATGGCACATCTCAAAGAAACCACTACTGGCTTTGATTTTTGAATGGAACTCTACCAACCACAAACCTGACAAAACCATCCAGAAGACTCCCATAAATTATGAATTCTGCTGGATGAGTTCTTCAGAGACACGGAGGTTATGGCTGAGAACCAACGAGAAAACTGTTTCTGACATAACCATTCAAATGCAATGCATGCAGTTAAGGTATATAAGACATAACATCCATTTTTACTGTGTTCCTTAAAAAAAAAAATAATTATTATACAACTACAAGATTATTAAACACAATAAAACATCTAACCTAACAGAAATTCTGTGCTTTTGTCCTGATTGTCAGTTCTTTCACATTTCACTTTAAAACACACGGTTTTACCACAACATCTTAATTAACAGTTAGTTGACAGGCCTCTTTAATGTAAAATTGCATAGTCTTCAGCTGTTGCATTATGGAGACATATTCATCATAAAACCCAACAGTTCATTGCTACTTTAGAAGTTTCTGTTCTGGATACCCATGGAATTGAAGCTACATACACATGTACAGAACCATCAGCTAAAAAATGTGGCAGAATTAAAAATTAGGTCAAGTTGCATCACATATTCTCAAAAATGGATTTAGAAAATACAATGATATGCTACAAAAACATGGAAAAACCCTTCCCCCACATCACAGGAGGCAGTAGAGTGCTTCAACCATTTTTTAGCTGACTACACTGTACATGGCATTGTTAATTGCTACAGACTAATGGAATGTTAAAATAATCTAGTGCTTCGTTTAGGGCTAGTAATGCATGGAATGGAAGCTGTGAAATTAAAATGTTTGTTTCACAGACAGCTGAAGTTAAATTGGTGACTTGACAACATCAAACAAGAAAACCGGTTTGTAGCCATCATGACTTTTAGGAGGAAATAGAACAGTTTCATATTCATTCTTACACAGCAATTAATCTTACCACAAAGTATATTTAAAATGCATTTCTGAGGGGCTTTGAATGGACAGAAAAATAGACCTACCAATATTCAGTAAGTTGCTGTCTAGAATAAAACTGGTACTTTGCATCCTTCAGGGATCCAAGCAGCATATCCTAAAGACACCTGTTTGTTATGACAAACTGTCCATTCTGATGGACTGCAGGTCTAAAAGGCAAAATCTTACCTGTGTCATTGCCTGTGATTTGAATAACATACAATCTTATGTCATTATCAGGGTGTGAAGTAGAAGGAGACACCTCCTGAGGTTGCAAGGCCTCTGTGGCCTCCTTCACTGTGGGTGGAGCAGTAGGTTGTGCCACTGCCGTAGCAGTTGATGCTGTGAAATATTCCTTATCGATTTCTGGCTCTAACATCTTTCCTGTTAGATCATCATCAGGAGTGGCTTTACTGGGAGAAACAGACTCATCAATTATGATGATGTCATGGCTTGTTACCTCCTCTTCGTCCTCAAGAATGATGCGTGGAGTCTTTTGAGTGACAAAAGGTTTGGATGTCGATGTAGGCTGAATTTTGTCTCCAGCACCAATGGAAGGTGTTGTTGCACTGCTGAGAGTTGTTGCCTCATCTGTTGCATTAGCTGCAAACACAGCTGGCTTGATTTCTTCAGGTTCTGCAGTCATTCCTGAGCCTTCCGTAGCTTGGCTTGGAGAAGCTCCCAGAGTCAGGTGAGTGATGCTTTCCACAGTGGAAGGTCCTGCTGGCACCCCATGGGAGGGTAACACAGGTTCCCAGCTCACTGCATCCCTGTCTCCTTCCCTGGTGGGGGCTCCTGGGCTCTCCTGTGTTTGTGCTTCGGTGCCAGCAGTTATGGGCATCACTTCAGTGACCTCCTCCTCTTGGTCAGGAGCAGTGACAGCTTTTGGAGTCGCTGTGAGGCGCGAGGTTGTGGTGCTGGTTTCCTCAGGTGCCAGCACTTCTCCGTGCTCTGTGAACTTCACTGCAGGCACCGCTGCTTCTGTCGCTGGGTATGTCTCATCATAAGCTGAACCTGTCTCATCCTGCTTCTCCTGGACTGCTGTTTGAGGAGACTCAGATCCTGGTGCGGTCTCTAGTTCGTGTGAGTGGACAGGTGTCACAGAAAGGGTAGGCTCTGTGGCAGTTCCTGCTTCCAGATCCTGGTCTCGTGTGGAGAGTTCCTCTGGGAACACCTCGCTATGCTTTGCAGTTGTGTCTGTTGCTTCTGCATGAAAGATACCGTCAAAAGGAGTCTGATCAGTAACTGGCATATCTCTAGTGACCTCACTCTCTACAGTAACTGGAACTAGGGAAGCATCATATTCCTTCTGTGGAACTGCAGTATCTACCTTTGTTACATCTGTAAACACAATAGTTCCCTTTGTCCCTGATGTCTCATCTCCTTCATGCTCAGTTATCCCCACAGCTGTGGGCACAGCACTTGGCAATACAGTAACACTGGAGGAGCTAAACGACCCTATTGTTGCACTACTTTCTTCCACTGGTGTTTTGGACACTGTGGTCATTTCCAAACAGCTGCTTGTGTGGGAGACAATCGTAGTATCTCTGCTCTGATCAAAATCAGCTGATACCACTTCTTCATCACTTGTGGTCTCCACTGGCTCCACACTTGTCTCAGTTTCATCTGTAGCTGCTGAAGCTGGAGCTCCTGGATGAGTTGTCGATTCTGCAGTTTGCCCTGGAGATGCTGTGGGCTCCATTCCAGAGAAGCCATCCTCTGTAGCTAACTCAAGTACTCTCTCAGTGTGGGATGACACTTCTGTCGTGTACCCCTCCTCTTTTTCTGTCGGCAGCCACGTGCCAGGAGCTGGGGGAGCCCGTGTGATCTTCTCCCTTGCAGAACATCCCTCAGATTCTGCTGTAGGACATGGAGGAGCAATGGCTGGGCCATGAGGGCTCTGAGCATCCGCTGTCCTTGTTTCTGGCTCGTTTGTCTTCTCCTGCTCCTCTAGAACAGCTGCTGCTTCTGTCTGCTGAGACAAGGCCATAACAGACGTGGTGCCTTCTCTGAAGCTTGGCAGGGCATCGGTGCTTCCTGACACAGTGATGGCCTCAGATTCTGTTTGATCAACAGCTGGCACAGAAAAGGACACAGGTGTTGCAGGTGCCACGGTGGGCTGCACATCCCTCAGGTCCTCTCTGCTCCCCTGGGCGGACGCCTCGCTGTCAAACACCGTGGCAGAACTGAATTTAACCAGCGGCGTGGACTCCCTTGCTGTAGAAAATTGTCCTGGGGTTACTGTGTGCTCATCTGGGAGTGTCTCTGATGCAGCAGGCACTTCTGAGCCAGAAACTCGGCCAGGCACAGCGGTGTGCATGCTCTCACTGCCCTCCCCCTCTGCAGCCAGGTCAGACTGAGCAGTCAGCAAAGCTTTGGGGATTACAACAGTTGTGAGTTTCTCGTCAGATTTTGCCTCCATTGATTTTTTGGTGGGTGCATTTGTTGAGTGGGCACCGTGATACACATTCTCTTTTATTAATGAATCTGAAGTCCCTGTCCTGGGAGATTCTCTCTGAGATGTCTGTAACAAGCTATCTGTAGCTGTCCTCACAGGACCCACTTCTATTTGTTCAGTCTGATTATCAGCATCATGCTTTTGTGCATCTCCTGTTTCAGCATCTTCCCAAAAACCAGTGGAACTCTTAGCTACATCTGTGCTATCCTGAAAAATTATAGAGGTCAAGAAAGCGTCCTCAATGCTTTCAGACCTACCTTGTTCCTCGGGCAATTCTGCTTCAGAGTAAGTGTGATCCAGTTCCAGAGGTGGAGATGTGGGCTCTGTTAGCCTCGGGGAGACATCGTATTCAGTCCTTCCCAGTGTATCGTAAGTGAAAATTTCGCCGTCGGTGACAGTCTGAGGTAGAAGGGTGGTTAACGGAATGTTCTCCATGAGCACCTCCATCTCCCTTTTCTCCTCAGCCACATCAGTAGTCATTTCTGCGTCTTCTTCAGTCTCTGGGCTTGTTTCCTCCAAAGCAACTGTTGTGGTGGCAGGCGCTTCAGTCATGGGAGCCTCAAAGACAGGGGGTGTGAGAGCAACTCCAGCAGATGACAATATCACACTGTCAGTTTTCAGGGATGTCACAGGCTCAACAGTCGTAGGCTCTGTTGTGACTTTTTTAGCTTAAAAAAAGCAAAACAAAGAAAGTACAGTCAGTACACCAAAGAATGTTACTTTAATTCATTAGCTTGAATGTTCCCAACAAAAACTAAGTGCCACACTGAAAAATAAGTGTAAAGTTCAAAGGCTTCAGGTAGTTGTTTAGAGCTTTGAATGAATGCAATAATACATTGTAAAGCTGCAGAACATCTAACTGAAGTGAGAAAAGTAGCAATATGCTCCATATTCATTGTATAATATAATTACCCCTAGAAGCCCTTGTGTTACACGAGTGCCCATCAGACAGCCAGGCACTGATCTGGGAACATAAAACTTTATTTCAAGATGTCACGGATGAGCAGAGCTGCAGACCTGTGGGTTTTCTTCAAGGCTTGCTGCAGCATCCAGCTCAGATGTGTAAAGGGAGTGAAATATTACTTTAGTTAATTTTCAGCACATATTTACAAATTGCAAAAAGGAACCCCCCCCCCCCTGGAGTGAGAGGGTGCTTAAGCAGCAGGATCAAGCATGCCAGCAGAAAGTACTGCTGCTGCCCTGCCTTCAAATTATGTTGGGAGAAATTCATCGTGGGGAAAGGTGAGAATGGTGAACCATAACATCATAAACTTAATAATACTAAAATGATGTTGATCTTTGGAAAACACTTCAAAGATGCACGTCTGAAACTCCTCCACACACAGAAATGCTTCTATGGGAGTGCTGAACATGAAAAGGCAAAGTGTTGAGCCCTCTGGATGATGGTAAAGGTAAGGGTAGCCATCCTAGATTCACAGGAGACACAAAGAAAGGTCCTTCCAGTGAATCAAGCTGTGATGTTTTAAAGAATCTGGTGGCCTTGCTCCTTGTCCATTCTTTTTCCCTCACATTTCCATGCCACCTGAGGAGGAAATTTGTGCCAACACTGCAAGGTCTGTCAGCGGATTTTAAATTCCTAAACAAGGTGGGTTTTCAGAAAACAGGTTTTACTCAGGAAAAGCACAGGGTGGGAACATCTTCCCTTCTGCCAGTTCTTCCAGGTCAATAATCTTCAGAAGGGCAATGTGAGCAAATAGGTGCAAGATGTGAAAGTCTTTAATCACTGCTGTTAACTGCTAAGTGACTAAGAGTCAAAAGCATTATAAGGATGCAAATAAAGAGCAAAATATAGTCTTAAAAACACACTAAGCATAGGAAGAATGCATTAAATAGTCTGTGTTTATGAGGACTCACTGCTTACCAGACAGATATGACTACATCTAGAACTTCTTGCAACATAAAATATTACTCAGCTTCTGATATAGCAAACAAGTCTCTTCCCCGCCAGTGCAAAAATTGAAACAGTCGCATTATTTTACAGTTTATACTCAAGCATAAGCAGTATGTATGTACAAACCAGTTCTCTTCACACACCCATGATTAATTAGGTTCCCCTTTGATAGTTGCAGATATGAATTCCACATGTGTAAGTCAGGGTCCCACAAGTATTTGCTCAGTTTCACACACTCAGCCTTGAAAATGTCACCTTTGCAAGACACCTATCTGATTTACCCTGAAGTAGAAAGGCTGGTCATAGGATGGCTGCTTACAATTTCTAGAAGAATGGGTAGAATTACAGAGTAGGAAAATGAGGTTAAAGGGTTGATATTTCAGCTTTCTTGAAGGAGAAGTGAAAGTGAAGAGGAAATTGTGAGGCCAAGAAAATGTGACGTCGCTGTGTTTAGAAGTGGTGGTGTTCTCTGCCAGCAGAAAAAAAAAATGGAACAGATTCTTTTCCCTACCATATGTTAAAATGTCTTGTGGTTTTACAAAGAACACTTAGTTACATATATATATATGTATATGTGTATATTTATTTATTTATTTAAGTTAAAACATTCAGTTGAGCAAGAAGGAGTAAATTCTTGAAACTCCACTAAGCAAAGCACAGCCTTAACACAAGAAATTTTTGTGTTTGGGATATTTGTTGCTTTTTTTCAGTGTATGAGACGAGGATCACAGAATCAAGAGTCAACAAATTCTTGCCACTTCCCCACCCCTCCACTTCTCTGCTTGCAGGTTTAAACCACACAGGTTTTACCACACAGCTTGGGAAATGAAGAGTGCACACAAGTGGTGTGTCCTACTGAGTGGTAGCTCTTAAATCTCCACCAAAGAATTCACCAATTTTCTCAGCAGCTGGTTTTTTTCAATGGCAAAATAGAAAGGAGGCAGCAAAGTCTCAAGCTCCCCCTTCTAAATGAGGATCAGTTTCCTCCATGTGGATGGAGCCGGGTTGGCAGCCAAGACAAACACTCACTCAGAGCCCAGTTGCCATGCTTTGAGAGACTATCAGGATTGCTCTCTGAACGAACATGAAAACGTAATACCCTCTAACAGAGCTGGACAAAAATGAGGGCATGTGAATAAATTCTAAGATCTGTGGAAAAAGAAGGTAACTTTATTTCATCGCTGCTGGGAAATTGTGTACACTTACTCACAACCACTTACGCAGCTTCCAAATTTCCAAGAAATGCTTGGAAGTCCCAGGAGTTCACATATTTATGCCTGAGATGCAGATATTTATTGTTCATGAGTTATCATCTGCTAATGACTTGACAGAATAGGTACATTTATTGTGCAAACCTGAAAAAGCACCAAGCGTTTGGTTTGCTGATATTAATAACTGATTCAGTAAATATTACATTTATAGAGTGTTATAAGTAAAGCTCATACTTTTAAATTTAAGAGTTTATCAATAAACAGCCAGATTATCTGCCATGGAAACTGTGTGCAGTTCAGCTCTGGTTGAAATCAACTAAAACCTCTTTGTCAAAAAAATCACAAATAAGCTTTTTCATTCAGATCATCCAGGTTTGCAAACTTAATTGAGTGGTTAAAAAAAAACCCAGCTTTTTCAATGTGAAATCTATCAATGTTATATTCTTTTTTTCTGTGTGAAAAGAGAAAAAATAAACAAAGAGAAGGTTGCTTTTTTAATAGACAACACCAGTTTGAACTGTCATCCACTCCACCCAGATGTTTTGCATTACTGCACTCCTTGCATCATGCGTGCAATATGCTATCTCCTTTGTCCTCCTTCTGGTTCAAGACATGAGGCAGATTTTCCTAATAAAATTCATGAACATATTAGCAGCAAGAAAGCAAATTATCTCACCAACAGCTGCTCATATCAAAGAATATCTTTTTTTAAAATTTATTTTTAATCGATGCTTTCTACATTGAACATGCATGATTTTGGAAGAACTGTATGATTTTGCAGAGATACTATATTCTTTCACTCTCTGTTTACTTAATTCATGCTTTTACTGTACAACATTTGCTTCCTCTTCTTTTCCACTATGGTTTAAATAAGGATTTAAAATAATGGAGCAATGTTCAAACTTACTATTTCTTCAAGGAAATCAAACTGCACAACTTTAGGCATGGTTTAACTTTACAATTACCAAGTAAGGACTTTAGTATGTTCTGTTCATAATTTCAGGATATATAGGACTACTTTCTGGAGGATAAATGTTTATTTAAAAAATTATATATATTCTAATTTATAGATATGCTTTTTCAACATTACCAGTTCCACAAAACTTCTACCCACATACCTGACTTGAACCACCTGAGCGGTTTTTCTGCATTTAGAAATGTTGTTTATCTGTTTACATTACATATGTACCTAAGAACCTGGAAGAACATAGACCCTATAGACAGAGATTGTTTTGAGTCACTGCTAACAGCCAGAACAACAAAAAATTGCTTTAAGTTGGAACAAAACCTGGAAATAGTGAATTCTTTCTGTGAATTACAGCCAAAATAAATTATTACAAAATATCAGTAACGCTGAGATGCTCAAAATTATTAATTTGAACTCTTCAAGCCAAATTTGAGCAGGATGCCTATGCAGAGAGCTGTTTTGCTTAATTTCTACATATTTTTGTATGTTAATTTGTTAAGCTTGTTCCATGTGTCTGGTGCTCAAAATTATTAGTTTGAACTCTTCAAGCCCAATTTGAGCAGGATGCCTATGCAGAGAGCTGTTTTGCTTAATTTCTACATATTTTTGTATGTTAATTTGTAAAATTTGTTCCATGTGTCTGTTCCTTCCCTGCTACCAACCCTGGCAGAGAGGGCAGTCTTGAATGTTCCCCTGAGTCCAAGGGTTTTGCCAGCTGGAATTTAAATTACTGGCAGAACCTTCCAAACTGAACAAGTCTAAGATTAAGAACAGATTAAAAAAAAAAAAATTAAAAAATTGGTGCTCTGAGTTACAGACTGAGCAAGAAACCTCTGATTATGGCCCTGATTCAGTACCTGATCATTCTCCTTTCCAGAACCAGAGTGGTGCACAGGGGATGTGGGTTTTTTTTCATAAATAATGAGACCTTTGGTAGCACAACTGGAATTCAAACTCTTACACTGCAGCTGTAAGAATTTCTCTGTACCTCCACGTGCATACTCTACTTACCTACATTCTGTTTTGATGTCAAAATCAAAAGCCAAATGTAATGAGAAAAATATGAAAATCTAAATTCAGTATCCGTTCCTGCTTACAATGTATGTGCCACATCAGAGAAAACCAATGGGACTCTTATAAAAGCAGAAATTTGAAAGCTATCAGTCTGTCTTATTTGTAAGAAAAAGTTATAATGAAAAGTTTTGCATCCTCTTCACACCACTGCCCAAGGTCTTTTCTTCCAGCTAACAAAACAGCAGAGGCAGCAGCTCTTTTAGCTCTGTGAACACAAACACTCTTAACTAAAACCAGTTGTTATTTCATAACTCCTTAAGTCAGATGGTTGAAGGGGGAAAGATATGTTATCTCCTGGTTTCCCCACATGCATGTGTAGTTCTGTGAGCTAATTATTACCTGCCAATCTATCCACAAAGGGACAATAGCAAAAAGCATTTCTCTTTCCACATTAATTATTACAAAACTGGCAAAGAGGACCAAAAAAAAAAAAATCAGCAAAATGTTTTAGCCAGCTCTTCCTAATTAAATCTGTATCCCAGCACCAAATAAAAGCAATAATCTTTGCTTTGTGACCACAAAAAACAATTGAAGAACAAAACGGGCCAAGAATGTCACTGGGTAAGAAGTGACAGCAGAATTCTTCCTGCTTTTCTCTCCCCACCTGGTGTGGAAGGAGGCAAATCACCCCTGTGTGCCACGAGTGATACCCAGTCCCCACAGCAGTGAGCAAAGGTAGCAAAGAGCAAAATCAGCTCATCTTTTCTGCACTTAGACACTTAAAGGGATGGCTCTTTCTCTTCTTCACCTTGTTGCTCCTAATCCCACCCCTGTTGCCTGACCCATCCAGTGACCTGAGGGAATGAAAGGAAAATGCCTCCAGCTGTGTCTTCTTCTCTGTGCTCTCTCCCTCTGGCCACGTTTGCACTTAGAGGTTGTTCTTAAAGCACCCAGTTTTGAATCACTCAGGAAAATGCAAGTTCACTTGCTCTGGCAAAAGAAGCATCTCCTCCTCAACCTTCAACTCCTGGGGCTCCAAACAGTTGCTCCACATGCATCAGTCAGATGGATAAATTGGTTTCCCTCTGTTCTGCTTTAGCAGCATTTGAAAGGTTAAGCTGCACCCAACCACCACCTCCTTCCCCTCCTTCTCAGGGTGAGATGCTAGCAAGAGGTAGAGCACAGGGTGGTTTGAAGTTTGTTTGGAGATCTCAATCTTCTTGCAGTTTTCAGCGAGGTCTGACTGAGCTCTCAAAGTGCTGAGGCAGAGTGGAGTAAGAAATCTGCATCGAGCTATCAGTGTGCACAGCCTCGGTGGTGTTTGCTTGTCACCATGAACCCAGCAGAGAGCTCCAGGGATTTATTACTCCCACACCTGGTCCAAGATATTACTGGGGATCTCTGCAGCTATGCAGGTCTTGATAATCCGCATATCTGAGAGAAGCACAGAAACCCACCTTCCAAGGAAAATAATAAAAGGCTGGAGAACTGCAGTCTGGGGGTAGTCTCTTTGCATAGCTTCATCTTCACAGAGGGGAAAGGCAGCCTGAGCAGCCAGCAGCCCTGCATACGCTGTGGTCAGTGCCATGACCTTGGGATCCTTGCCTGCCCAAAGGCATTTGCCCATTCTGATACTGGGCTGCGAAATGGTGGAGCACACTGCCTTTATTATGCCCAGCATAATATGTATTGCATCTTATCTGAGATAAATTTCTTTTGGGTTTTCTTTTTCTCCCCGTATTGGCAATTTTGTTCCTCGGGCACCGCCACGCCCTGTGTCTTCATTATTCTGTGCTCCTTCCCAAAATGATCAAAAACTCGCAGATCTCCCGTAACACAGCCCCTGACATCAGGCTGGAAACAATTCCCTCATCCAGGAAATAGCAGGGACACGCAGCTCCTGACGGTTGCTGTGGAGAAGGACAGAGCTGCCCGGCTATTCAAGGTTTTCCAAGCTAAGTCACATGCAGCAAGAGGGGAAGACAGCGTTTCTCCTGCCAGCTCTTGAGCTGTGCCTAAAAGTCTTTATCCTTCCTGCTGCTGGACAAGAGGAGCACTGTGGATATTTCCTGAGGCTGAGCCTGCAATCGTGGTGGTGGCTCGTGCTCTAGGACGCCTCAAAACCCTGTGAAGGTCATAATTTCCTATATTTCTTCTATGAAATCATGCTCTGATTCTGAGCTTTAGATGGATGAAGCATCAAAGCAAGAGGCCCTCAGTCCCAAACAGTGGCTGGCTTGGACAAGCACTCAATGGGGCTGTATTTGAAACAATCAGAGCAATGTGGACTCCATTCCTGAAGGACACACATGGCAACACCATCCCAGAACTGGAATTTTTCGATCTCCAGCTAAAATTAAATCGTAATGCCAAACCAAAGTGGTATAACCAAAGAGAAACAATAAAGGTGCATGAAACAAAGTCTAAATGAGAGAGGAAAATGGGAAAGAAAATGGACAAATCCAGAGTGAAATGGTCAACACGTGTTTTGAGTCAAGCAAAAAATGTTTTGCTGAAAGATTCGCCAAAATCAATACAGGTCTGTGAAAGAATTCAGCTTTAATAAACCAATGTTTCTCAGCAAAATGGGGATTTATGTCTCAAAAATGCAACCACCTCTGTGTACAAAGCTCATCAAGTTCAGTTTTGTTGCAGGTATGCAAGAAAAACAAAAACTGCACACATTTTGATTAGTGCAGCTCTGGAGTGCAATTTGTCCTACAGATGCTGTAGGATAAAATTGCTCATCCAAAGTCAGACGAAGTTCAGTGAATTAGCTCTGGTGAGACTGGGAGGTTGTGGTATGGGATTAAATAAATCCCCCATAGCTCTGTGCAAAGCCTAATTATAAAATAGGTATCTATTAAAAAGGATTTTTTAACGATAAAATGTTTTAACCTCTTACAAATTAGCGTAAGTGCTCAGGAACAGCTGTTTTAATTGTTTTGGTTTTTATTTAGATTTAAACATGTTAATATGTTACAAGTCCTATATGTTAACACTTGCAAAACTTTCCCTCTGATGATGGCCTCCAAGGAGCAGCAAGTACTCAATCATATGTCTAACCAAAACTTTCTCAGGCCCCATCAGATACAGGATTAGGTATCTCTCAGGAAAAAAAAAAAATTAAAAAAAAAAAGAATAAAAGGTCTGGCAAAAGCCTTGGAGGGCTGAAGTGAAACACACAGATAATGTTTCAGAAACTCAGACCCATGTGGTTTTTGAAGAGTGAAAAGCGCTTGTGATCAAAGGGAAGAAAGTTTCAGGGGTTTTTAACAAGACTTTTTGATTTTAAATCATGTATTATTAGTCTGGGCCACTCTTATTTTCATAAAGTCAAGACACTTCATATAATGTAATTTTGTAACCAGAACACCACTAAAGTTAAAATCCTGAACTTAACTGTACTTTAAAAGTTGTCCAGGTTGGCTGCTTTACTGAAGCTAGTGCATATGATTTTTAAATTGAATTTACTCCCTGTGTTTTTTCATGTATTTCAATAAATACAATTCTGTCCTGAAAGCAAGCAAAATGTTCAAAATATGGATTGACCTTTCTTTTAACTGCAAATTAAAATTAATATTTTGAGATTTTCCACTGCAGAGACTCATAATCACAAAGTAGGAGCGAGGAGCCTGAGCAGGGACGAAGAAGGAGATAGCCCCTTCCTTAAATACACAGTTTGCCTCTGTGCTGACTGAACCATCCTGGTTTGCCATGGATGTGTGTTGGTGTTTGGGTGAGGAGGGGGACACAGCAGTGCGGTGTGAGGCAGGCTGAGAGCTCTGAGCCGTGGGTTGGGGCTCCAGGGAGAGCCCAGCTCTCGGGCAGGACAGCTCTGCTGTCAGGCTCGGTGGGAATGACTCTGTAAAAGCTTCGTGTCAACCCCAAAGCAGTGGGAGCTGGGGCATAGTGGGGTTTGTGATGGGCTGAAACTGTGAAACTGACAACATGGGAAGTCTCGGAAGAGACTTCCAGACAAAAGATGTTTGGAAACAAAGGGCTTAAATTCAAGCCTTCTGCTCTCATGCAGAGCGATTTTTTATATCTTCTCCCTTTTTCTGCCCCGAAGAAGGGACTGGCTCCAAGGCTCCAGTGGGAGAGAGTGACTCACCCCAAAGCCACTGCACCAGGCAGCTGCCTGAGATGTGGAAGACCAAGATGCCGAGCAGGGAGTCTCATTACTCACCACTTGCATAAATCTTTTAGCAAAAGCAGTGAGGAGTCACAGCTGGTTCCTGTGAGATCCCAAGCACCTTCTGAGAGGGGGAGAGAGCTTCCAGTAACTTCTGAAATACGTGGCAGACAGGCACCCTGAAGGAGGGTACAGCATCACACCCCTGCACTTTCCTACACAAAACCAGATGGATCTGGAAAAACCTGAGTCGCCCAGCTAGCAGTGTTTAATTAATTCTTATATTCTGTTGTTCGTACTTAAAATTGCTAGAGAGCAGCTCAGTCCCTACCAAATTGTTTTGGTCCTGTTTAGTCTTATTTTCTCTTGTAAAAGGTTTGATAGTCCTGGACTGTTTATTCCTGGGTTGCAAAGTGATGAAATATTTATTTTTTATATACCAAGGGCAAGAGTTTGCAGGAAAAGCCTTTACATAAAAGGCAACAATCCAATACCTATCAAGGTTGCTTTTAGAACAAAGGGTATGTTACTACAAACTGTGTTAACTAAAACTTCTGAAAAGAACATTGTAAAGGCACATCTTGCTTGAAAGGGGCGAAATTCACAAAAACAAACAGCAGGTTGGAATTTGTCCTAACTAAAGACTAGATTACAGGCAAAATGTTCAGTTCTTACCCCAGTCTGTTAGAGGGACTTATGAAATACACCCTCATTAAAGCCTATTTTATCCACAACACTTTAAACAGGTCATAAACAATTTGGAGTAGGAACAGAAGGAGCGATATGACACAATGCTGCTCTGCAGATGAGAGCACAGACTCCTGAACTTAAGTCCTTTTTCCTGTAAGCAGTTCCATTAGCAGTTCACATGCAAAGTTTTGGAACATCATACCCATGGACTATAAAGGAAAATTGAAACAACAAACCAACAGCGCCTAAGAACAGCCAGACCATAATGTTGCAGCAGATGTCGGGATTTGTTCTCAAACAGTAAGATTTGTTCATAAATGGATCTTCTGGAGAAGATGGAAAGACCTGCAGCTGCAAGTAGGTTCATCATCCACAAAAATGAGGAAAGTACAAGCTGCACATTTCAAGTAGTTCTGAGTTACAGCCACTGGACTGAGTCCAAAAAACCTAAATATTCAAAGTTATTGACCAAGTTCTGAACTTTTAACTCAACACAACATTAATGTCAGTTATGCTATTTACAACAAGAAACTTTTTGAACAGAGGGGCCTGACGGCAAATTGCTGAGCCATCCAACCTCTCTGTGCTGCTGAGGAGGCTGCAAGTCTCAGGGAAGCAGGATGTTCAGCTGGGAAGCTGGTGAGCCTTTTGGGACAACAGGAACCTAGGCAAGGAGAGGCTGCACCATAAAAGCAGAGCCAGGCTGCTGGCACTGAAGCTAGGTGAGGTAACAGAGGAATATCTGGCCCCAAAAGAAAGCTGACAGGTATGGAGGACATCTGGTTTAGACTGGTGAAGTCTACCGTGTGAATGTGGCAAGTGCTTGAAGTGCCTGTGAAAATAAAGGAGGGAAACAAGCAGCAGTAGGAAATACAGTTTAGACAAGCCAGTGGCCCAAGAAACAGTGAGTAGGAAAGAGAAAGAATATGATGGGACAATGGCCTGGGATTCAGAGGCAGCCCCCAAATTACTGGGATGTTGGAGACCTGAGAGTGGCCAGACTTGTGCACAGCCTGTGAACAGCTTCTCTTACTGCCACCATTGCAGACAGAGCATCCTTCATCCACCTGGTCACTCCTTCTGTTCTTATCACACAACAGCTGTGGTTGGAAGGGACCTCTGGAGACCACCCAGTCCAACCCCTGCCAAGGCAGGGTCACCTGGAACAGGTGACACATCCAGGAGGGTTTTGAATGTCTGATATCCTTGCGTTCATTGGCGTGATGCAAAGATACCAGGGCGCGCTCATGCGCCAAAACACGGCGCATCCACAGGCTCACGGTGAGGGTGGGTGTGCCAAAACACTGCTCAGGCTGGAATCTTACCTTAAAGCTCTGCCTATCTTCACCTGCCAACGTCACCTTA
Organism: Climacteris rufus; assembly: GCA_013398175.1. Taxonomy (NCBI): domain Eukaryota; kingdom Metazoa; phylum Chordata; class Aves; order Passeriformes; family Climacteridae; genus Climacteris; species Climacteris rufus. The sequence goes on along the minus strand of VZRZ01005134.1, from coordinate 32,808 downwards.
AGACATTTTTTATACTTTTTAAAAACCCGCACGCGCCGCGAGAACCGAAAGCAAACGCACGTTAAAGAAAACGCCTCTCGAGGCAGGCATGCCGGAAATCGTAACCAAAAAAAAGAAATGCTTACGTTCATAGCAGTAGGCATCAAACTTGCTATCTGGGTAAGGAAAGCCTGTTTGGTTCTCATAGCGATACAGGGTTCTCACCCCAAGTAAACCTCCTCCGCACTGGGGCCGCGCCACGGAGGCCGGGTAGCGGACGCTGCCGTCCGCCAGCCACCCGTAGTCACACTGGTCAAAGCCGTTCCTCCAGGCCACGTACAGGTTCCCCACGGAGGCCAGGACACCTCCCCGCTCCTCACACAGCTCCCTCGCTTCCTCGAAGGTGAGCTTCTGGGGGGCCGAGACGTGGACCACTTCATCTAGAGGAGGAAACAAAAGACAACAAAGGCTGAGGGGCACATTCCACCACCAGTCAAACCCAGCATCCTGCAAGGTTTTCTTCCCAAAACATGAATTGTTTTTGCCTTGAAAAGAAAAATAACCAGATAGTTGCAAACCAAATGTTCCAGACTTGAATTTCAAAGTTAAACTACCACGAAGTAGGAGTCTTTATAAGCAAATATTATGCCATGAAGTACACTGTGGCTGGACACTGTGGCTTGGTGTCTAGAAGAGGTAACAGCAGCTCTGAAGCTCCCTTGTGATCTCTGATAGAGTAGATTTTGCAACTCAATGCAGCTAATTTAATCCAGCCCCACAGAACTTACTTTTTCCATAAAGCAAATCTTTTACTTTTGCAAGCCTCTCACCTGGCCCTTTTAGAATTTCACTTGAGACACCCAAAAAAAACCCCAAATGTTCTTCCCTGGCTGCTCCAGAGCACCTCACAGTGTCAGTTTTCATCAGCCTTCATCTTGCCCCATGGGGAAAAAAAGGTGAGGAAATGCACAAGACGTTGCATGCACAAAGCCCTCCTTGTGTGGAAAAGCTGAATTAGCCTAGAATGGTGATAGTATAGTTCAGCTTCCAAAGAACAACAGTTTACAAGTAAGAGCTGTCCAGTTGGAAACTAAAACAAGCAAATAGTCTAATATTTTGCTTCCAAGGTAAACCACCATTGTGCAGTTGTCTTGGTTGCCTCATTCACCCAAACACTCTAAAGGAAAATCAAGCCTCTAATGTTCATGTCCTGGAAAGAAGGCAGTAAACTGACCCTATTCCAGTTTTTGCTTAGACTCCAGATGAAACCAGTGAGCAAAATCAGTGTGTTCAGATCAGCAGCAGAAATTCAGGATATTTGTTACAAGACAGTGATTCCTTCCTTCAACCACAGCAGGCCAGAACACAACAGCCACTGTTGCAGGAAAGTTGCAGTGCCTTTCCACACTGGCCATGCAATCTGTTTTACCCCTGCACTAGTCTGAAGGGAACCCAGAGAAATGCAGACAGAATCTACATCACCCCGAGCAGTTCCACTCGCATCAATATCAGGCTTGTTTGGGGACTGAAAGGAATGCAAGTGTGAAAGGAGGCAACGTGCCAGCTTTCTTTTTCCTCCTAGGTAGAGGCTCTGGTTTGTTATTACAGCTGTAGCACCAATCCCATAGTGTGGCTCTCTTTATGCATGTTGTGTGGAGCTTCCAGCTTGGAGGTAGAGGGACAGAGCGTGTCTATTGGAAAGGCACAGATAAGGAAAGCAAAGAGCCATTCATCCTCAGAAGAAGCAGAATGGTTCATTCAGCTCTTCAGACCACACAGATAATGAGCAATTTTTAGTAAACCCTTCTGCAGAAGGCAGCTTTCTCTGCATCTGCATGCCAGCTCTGGTGTGTCCAGCACAGAATGAGGGATGCAGTTATCCCACAGGCCTGTCCCAACAGCAGGATTGTGGAACAGGGAGCAAAGAAAGGCCTCTCCAGAACAGCTCTCTCTGCTCTGAGATCCCTCTCTTACTGATCCTCTCTCACAGCAGCCATGATGTATGTGAAAATTAGCAGTTTAGATGCCAGTTAATTGCAATTATATAGCAGATAGCACTCCAATTAGACAAGAAAATGAGACAAGTAAAGAAGAACGATGAATTGCCATGATTTCCAGAAACAAAAATGGATCAAAAAACAATGTCAGGCAATCCCACAACATTCCTTCTGAGATAAACTTATAGAATGCACAGGGAAATGGGCAAACAGTGCAAAATTACTAAAAAAGCACTTTTTTCCATCTAGTCATCTGGATCACTGGCTCCAAAGGGAGTTTGTATATAGCTTCATTTAAGTTAGTGCTATTTATTCCTCTGAGCTGTCACCTGCCCTCAGTAAAAGCAAAGAAACTCAGTGAATGGTTATGTCTTGCTGTAAGATTTCAAAATGCAGGGTTCTTCTTCAAGGGAGGTCACTGTGCAGAGAAGTGGCTTATCCAAGTTGCACAACAACATTTCTGTACAGAAGTCTGCCTCAACTTTGCCTTGGAGTATGCCTGTACTTGCAATTAAAGAATTTGTGACAATAAACTCACAAAGAAGGCGAAAGGGTAGCAGAGCACTCAGACAAATTCCATCATATACCAAATAAATACACATTTGTTTCAGGAATGCTAGTGATAAGATGAAGGGTAAAGATGTTAAATCATGTCTAGTTAGTAAGTGTTTTTCTATGATTCCACAATTCTTATTTTTAAAAATTCAAGTAACGTGCATAAATCAGATTGCAAACAGCAGTCATTTACTCTAAGAGTTATGACTCCACAATTCGTGTCTCCAGTGTGAAAATAAATTTAAATTCTGTATGATGGAATGTGCACTTAATGTGCTGAGTAATTGTTGGAATGAAATGTGAAAAACAAAGCCAGAGTTTAATAAAGGCCTTGCTTGCTCTATAAATCCAACTCAAAAGTTGTCCTGCAGCCTTCCAAAATCACCTTAAGAAAAAAAAAATTAAAACATGGGATTTTTTCCTGAGTTTCTTGAGTCCATTCAATTCCAGCCTGTGGCCGAAACATCCTGATTCCTTCAAAGTACCAAAGAGAAAAGAACTTGACCTTTGCACAGAAACTTCCTCTAAAAAGCAAGAAAAGTAATTCTGAAGCTAATGAAATTTATTTAATCCATGCAGTCTCTAAAATTTTCTCCTGTTTTAGAAAGCAGAACAGTTGGATACTTAACAGGAGGACTGATCCTGTCATACTCTTACAGAGTTTTTATGATGATGACTGGAAGCACCTCAATTTCCCAGCCAAAACACTGAAAACAGGGAAATTAAGAGGGAAAACTCATCTGCTCCATTCACAAATGACATAGCCACCAACACCAAGCAGGGCAAACTCAGTTCTGTGTGTGCTACAAAGCCATGTGCAATGTTTTTATAGCTGGAGCACACCCTCAGTAACTCTGCAATATTGTGCAGGCAAACCCCAGGGCTTAGACCAGCAGATGAAGAAAAATTGGTTCTGCAGTACCAGGGGATGAGGTAGAGAATGTGACAACGTTTAGGCTGCAGACAATAATGTAATGTGTGTTATTGCTGGCTCCTGTTTCAGACCAAGCTTCAGGCAGATGGAGCAGCCTCAGAGGTCAAAGCTCTCAAAGAATCCCCAGGATTTTCCTCTTGTATGTGTTTTTTTTGTTTGGTCAAAAGAGACACTTGATGAAAGTCATGCTCTTTCTATAGCTTTCCAAAATATCAGGGCAGATGAAGAAGTCAGGTTTTCCTCTTGAAGGCAAAAGCTAATTCGATTCACCTTCAATCCCTAAGGAGAAAGTTTAAGATCTACAAAACCTCTCAGCTGATTTTATAGCAAGCTTTAGTCCTTTGATTCATTTACTCCTGCTCATCAGCAGATCTCTCGGTGAGCAGGGCATGTTAGTAGATGTACACTTCATTAACCACACATCTTAAAAGCAAGGTGGGAAGAAGGGCAGGCCAAGGGTCAACACACAACCTGTGTTGACTGGGTAGACATAATGAACCTGGATGCAAGCCCTCACCAGTAACTTCTTCTTCCACACATAGAAATTAAGGGATTGGAGGGCTGCTGCTCCCCAGAGGAGACCTTTGAGCCTGACTACATGGCACTCTCATTCCAGAGCGGAGCATCATCCCTGCAACTTCACACACCACTGTGCCAGGCATAGCAAAAGTCCCTTGCACCTGGAAGATGAAGGAAGTCTGTGATGAAAGATCTACAGAAGTCTAAATGGTTCTCCCAAACTCCAAAGAAGCTTAGGAGGTAACCTGGGAATCTCCTCCTCCATGCTTTTGACACATCTGCTTTTAACCAGCTGCTGTGGATGCTGCCTGGCCAAGAACTCCTGCAATGTCCTTGCTGTTATCCAGCCCACGTGAGGGAATGGCAAACACTAAGGTTTGTCATATTTTTAGTATTTTCCCCCATTTTGTTCTCTGAGGCCAACAGGAGCCTTTACTAGGACATGGTTTAATGGTGAACACAGGGGTAGTGCTGGGTTGATGGTCGGGATTTGATGACCTTAAAAGTCTTACCCAGCCTTAATGATTCTATGATTCTGTGATTATTACAGTCCCATCTGGAACGTGGTGCTCACAGGCTTTACCTTGTGGCTGGGTGCTCAGATTCCACAAGCTCTACTACCTTCAGCATCATCTAAAGCCAGACATTCAAATATGCAGAGGGATATTAAATATATAAACAGCTAATCATTTCCATAGGAGCAAATGCTTAACTCTCACAATTTTAAATAAAATCAAGACAAAAACATTCCAGTGCCTTTTCATTTTAGTTTCTTGGTGGTGTTTCTGTTTGAGAAGAAAAAACACTATCTCTCACTAAGAATTTGGCAGCTGCCATTTTTTTGGAGCATTTTTTTGGAGCACTGTGTCAGTGGTGACACAGACCTGTTCATTTGTTTCTGAGAGGTGGTGGAACCCACCAAGTTCATCAGGCAGAGATTTCCTTTGGGAGTGTTAGAGCTCCTGGGTTCTGTGACTACAGCTGCAGATCAGGATGTCTTGGGTCAGTCAGGTATGAAAGTTGGCTAAAAGTGGCAAAATGCCATATTTTCTGGTGTTATATTGAGCATTCTAAGGGCATTTTCTCACCTTCAGCTCTAACCTGTTGTTACTGCTCTTCATAACCAGCTGGCCACAGCCATGTGGTTGGCAGGTCAAAGACACTGCCATCACGCCTTTCTTTCCCTCAGAAACACGGAATCTCTTCAAAACTTCATTCCCAGGACGTAGTCAAATGTGCAAAGAGGCAGGAATGCCATGATCACTTCGAGGACTAAAGACATGCGCCGTGACCAAGAACTTCCATGTCCTTTCCCTCTCTGTCTCTGCTGTTTAGAGCTGGTTCTCTGACACACCAGGATAATAAAGAAGTGTCCTTAACAAAGTCACTAGTTACCACAGAACACTCTGCAGGACTGGAAAACCACAAACATCTCAGCAGCTTTGTTCAGCTTGAAAGCAGGAGGCTGGACAAGCTGAAGTCTTTTTCTCTTGCATGTCAGAACAAGTCAGTTGATTTCTTTTGATACACAGCAGCAATGATTTAATTAAACTCTCTGGGATGTCTTGAGTCTATTCTGTGCAAACCCATTGGCTGAATAGGAAGGAATCCCCTTGAGAACTCCTGGATCCTTAACCCTACATGATGTCACACAACCCAATGCTGGATAAGTGTCCAGTATAAAGCAAAGGCTCACAATTCTACCCCAGGCCCTAAACTAGAAAAAAAAACAAACTCCTTTTTCCATGTCCCAGTTTTGAAATCTAACACAATTGTTGCTCCAGAATCAGAACAGACTCTGAAGAAGAGCTTTAGCTGCCCAAAACACAGAGGCAGCTCCTCACCTGAAGCCATGTTTTAGACCATGACTCATTTAGTTACTGCTATCACTCTCACAGAAGTTTCCATGACAATAGCAAAACCACATGAGGGTAGGTGGAAAGTATTCAAAGGACATCTGGTTTTGGTTTTTATTCTTCTTCCCTGCTCTCTCTGTGGGGGGGGAAATGGTCATGGAAGGGAAGCTGTACAATCTTCCCCACAGATACCCCAAAAATAACTCTCTTAGCGTGAGTCCCCCATCTGCTCATGACATTGGCTTGTCAGGCATACACGGGTTCTGAGGGGTTTGGCCAGGAGACAATCCTGATGGGGTAGTCTCTGCTTCGGCTCAGCACAAGCCCTCACTTCACCAGTGGGTTTGGTGAGCGTTTTGTCTCCGTCTCTGAGACCACAGCACTGCCAAACCAACCACACTCTGCTTATCTGAATGGAAACCCTTCCTACCCCACCAGCCTTCTCCATTCAAGGGATGATTCCACAGGAGACTCTGGTGCAGACCCTGCTCTGGCTGGTGGTGTTAAGAGAACTGCACAGTTACACCCAAACCTTTGCATCTCAGTCACCTGAGATTAAACTCTTTACCAGTAAATCATCTCCTGCAGTTAAAAGTGTCCTAAATGTTTCTGTTAGTGCTTGGTACACTGAAACATGTGATGAAAGATGAGGACTGTAAAATAGTTCATAACTAGAAACCATGCCCAGTACCTTTTTAATGATATTTTGACTCCAGATTCTCATTTTTATCTCTAGGAGCTCAGAAATTTTCTATCCTTCCCATAGTTACTCTTCTGACTGTTTCAGAAAAACTCATAATATTTAAATTAGAATTGCACAGTCTTTAATCTCTCTGGCTTTCCTCAGAACAAGGAAATGGTAAGAGTTAGCCTAGATAGCTGGTTTTAATTTAAGTTTGTGATTCAAGGAGAAATCCATGTCTCTGGCTAACTTCATGATTCCATATGGCCAAAAAGGAATAAAAATGAAACGGAGTTGCTCCTACAAATCCTCAGTGCAAATACCCAAATTAGTACTGCAAATTCAATGCACATTAATTTCAAAATGTATTGCAAGAATTCCCACCACCATTTATGGCCTTCTGGGGTAACACACCAATAGCTGCCAACAGACCAATAACTGTTCAATGGCTTCCATGGTGACATCCTCATTATAACCCAGATTTTGATACCATTAATCAGGCACTAGCTTATTCCATGAATAGTCATTCCACTGGCACAGACCCACCAAATAAGGACCTATTTAGTGCAAGCAAGTCTAACAAATTGTCATTGAATCAGAGCAGGATATGCAGATATGAGCTTTCAAAATCTCATGGGAAAAGTCACGTTTAAGCACACCCTCAGTGCCATGGAAGGCTTTTGTTGTGAATTAAGTTGTGATCTGAAGGTCATACCTTGCAGAATCAACCTCTGGTGGACAGGGCCATCAGAAATTTGGCATAATGTTAAATCTTGAACTGTAAATTCCCTACCAACACAGCAGTGGAGTTTAGTGCAACCATCTCCTTCCAATAACTCCACTGATGTTCTGTCTAAATTTCCATCTTCTGTGCATGAGTGGTTCTGAAGTATAAACTCATTGATGCTGTGTAGCTTCTAACAAGCTCCTCGTTTGAAATGAACCTTTGTCCTTACAGAAACTGCTCCTCAGCCCCATCTTGAAAAGGGAGACTGGCTCAGCAGCTCAGGTTTCTGTGAAGGCACTGGGGAATGATTTATCCTGCACTGTGCCATGATGTGGCAATGTGTCTTCCTAACATCTGTTTCTCTTCATCCAAGCAGAGTAATTGGACTTCTCTGCGTGTCAGTGTAACCTATTTACACTCTTTCTGTACCCTGTGCCCACAAACAATCACTCTTTCCAGAGCTAATAGAAGTTCTTTTCACACTACAGGTCTTCTGAAAACTTCTGGGAAAATGAGAAAAAAATAAAATCTCTCGCACCCACAAACAAAAAAATCACACAAACAAATAATTAAAAAAAAAACACCAAACAAGCAAAAACCAAAACAACAACAATGGGAAAAGAAACAGTGGGGAGTATCTTTGGCTATCAATTATAATAATATGGCATTAAAATTGTTAAATATAATTGTTTGTATTGCTCCCTGTATTGATAGAGCAACTGTCTACTATTCTGCCCTAGCTTACATTTCTTAAAAGCTGGATGTTTCATATCCAGCAGATCCCTTTACCTCAGTCCAGCTGAAAGGCCACAGTGCACATGTCTAAACAGATCCTGACCCACAAGTGTGGTGGACAGAAGTGTAGATGCACCCAGAGAGGAAAGCCAGCTCATAAATCTTGGTAGATGAAATTTTGTGACAAAGAAGGAACAATTTATATCCACGAGGATTTGAGAACCTGTGCATTTTCACCCGTGAAGACTGCACAGTCACTGCAACCTCTTTGAACCACGCGGTGCTCTGGTTTTCCAGGTTGCTCCAAGCATAGACCATAGGCCTCAGATAAAAAGGTTTCGGGTTTTATTTATTTTAATTTTTATTTTTGCAAGTTTACTGAGAATATTCAGGGTTCTTTTAGAAAGGAACAGTGTAACTGGTGTGGAATAAAAACCTGTCAAACAGAAGCAGTCTAACACACTCAGAGCACTGCAATCAATGGAAAATGTACTTTGGGCCTGGTTGCAAAGTATTTCTGTACTAGAATGAAGTACCTGTGTGTATACCAGCACAAAACCAAAAAAATAGAGGCTACAGGGCAGGAAAAGTTATTTCTGATTTTGTATTTTAAGTTTATGTACGTAGCTAGTCACAGTAATGTCTAAGCCTAAGGATATTTGGTGTCTGGAATGTACCTACAGGTCCACTGAAAGGATTTAGTTAAATTGACTTCCATCAGGGAGACCGTAAAAAATTATTACAACACCACCCCTGTGACATGGACATTTGTCTACATGTTAAACTGCCTTATCACAGAAAAAAACCCCAAAAAACAAAACCCATATTTTTCTCTTTATCATCAAACCCTTTGTTGAATAAAGACCAATCACAGAGCCTAACAATGGATCACAAGATACCACGGGGTCACAATACGGTCCGTGGTTCATAGTCACCATGTGGCAGAACCATGGTCACTCTCAAGAGCTGCTTAAATAGTAGATTTTCCAAAGACTACAATCGTATTATGAAATTGCAAATAAATTTACTAAACAAGATCTAGAAACTAGAAAGCTTTTTTTCTCCTTTGGTTCTTTTTGATGCTGAGATGACCCCTTATTAAAAAGATATTATTGAACGTAGATGGCAATCCAATATCTGTCTAAGTTTATGCCATGGACATATAAAAAAACTTAATTACATACTTTATGAACTATAATACAGTTAGCACATGTAATATAGCTATCTTTATATATATTTATATTTATATATAGTATGTATATTTTCTCAAACATTAAATGCATTTCTTTGGAAATACTTTTATAACATTCAAGAAATAAGATGCTTGAACAGCAACTTCTGTGAGATCTTCTGCACTAACTATAGGCAGCTTTAACCCTGACTGTCTCTTTGCAGACTCCACACTGGCCTTTAATTAAGACCTGCAAGACCACAAACTGTAGGTTGCCTTCATCCTGAAGGGCAATCCCCTTCAGCTTCAAAACAGCCAAAATTTATTTTAAATGGGATTTCCTATTTCTCTCCTCCTCCACATTAGACTGCCCAGTCATTTTTTTAAGTCCTGCAGCGCACTTTTGGGCTGTGCGGGCCCTTCTTACCTTCCATGCGCTCCACGTAGCAATAAACATCGTAAGTCTCGTTGGGGAAGCGGCGCCCGTACGTCCTGACCCCTTTCTTTCCCATTTTGTCTCCAAAGCAGCCAACTCTTGGGTGTCTGATTGGGTACCTGGAAATGCAGCACAGTCAAAATGATGATTATAGCAAGTCAGCAGCTGGAATCTGCACAGGTGGGGCACACGAATCCCGGAGCCTGTTGTTGGAACCCTGAATTCTGAGAATTTCCCTGTTCCTGCTTTAACCAGTTTTGATCCCCAGAAATACACCTCATTTGATCTTAAACCCTGGAAAAGACTTCCCCTGTAGTGTGATAACTTTGAAATTAATGCTGTATAGTTAAGGTTGTGTCACGGGGTGAATTAGGTAGAAGTGTAGACATTTTGGTTTATGAGATATTGTAATACCAGTGTCCAAAATGGAGGGTTTAGGTGTTGTTCTATAACTTCCTTTTTTACCTTTGCTACTTCCCCTTTCTTCTCCAAAAACTTGTGTTTTCTGCCATTGGTTCTAAAGTTCCTCAATGCAGGATAAGAAGAACTGATTATTGGGTTTTTATTGAAAATATCCTATGCAACATCTCCCTAACTGGACAATCTGGGGTATAAATAATCTGGACGAGATGTGCTCGAGGCCATTTTGACCCTTGCTATTAACGACAAAGCACTTTGCTGTGCCGCCAAGTTATAGATAACACTTAATAAACATTTTGAGACCGAAGAAACTGTGAAGTATTTCTACTGTGTCTTATCTCAAGTGTCTGTTAAAAGAACTCACAAAGAGAAGATGTGCCGTGGCAGGGCCGAAAGCTTCGGCCAGAATCGCAGCAGCCTGTGGGAAGCCTCACCTGACGGTCTGGTCGGACACCCAGCCAGCGTCACACTGCTCAAACCCGTCCTCGTAGGCGGCCTTCAGCTGCTCGGGGCTGGCCATGACGGCCCCGTTGTCCCGGCAGGTCTGGTGGGCTTGGGTGAAGTTCAGGGTGTACCTGCTGGTGGCCGCACGGTAGTGGAACACCACCCCTGGGGAGGCAAAAACCTGGGTTAGTGGCACAGCCTGCGCTGCCTCTGCTCCCACCACCGCCCTGTCACCTTGCCCAGGTGCTGTCACAGTGCTGAGAACAGGTGGGAAGAATAAAACCTGAATAAAAACCTGAAGGATGTATTATGGCATAATTGTTCTTCCCCCTCTAGTGGCTGCTGGCAGTAATGACCAAACGCCCCCAAAAAAAGGTTTTCTGAAGCAGATTTGCTCGTCAGTGATGGCCCTGATTCTGTTCCTATGCAGCAAATATTGCTACAAATATAAAACTCATCAATATGTGGCTTTTGGTCAATTGTTCATAGCCGTGTTTTCCTGCACACACCACTAATGATACAGACAAAACATTTATCTAGGGTTTTTCTGGTTCTGGAAAGAACCTTGACAATTTCAGCAGTTTCTGGAGCACAACAGACCTTTGGAGAGGGAGGCCTGGAGTGAAGATGGTTTTGGTTAAGACAGGATCTGTCTAGAAACCACACTGTGTTCTCTACAAGCACATAATTCCCACTGAAATTGACAACAGCTAAAACAAACCATCAAGGGCACCAAAGTGGCAGAGAACAGCCATTCCACCTTGCAAAATCATTTCCCCCTATCACCACTGTCTCTTAGAGTTTAGCATCGAAGGCATGTCCCTGGATGATCTCTGGAAAATGACATCCAACCTCACTTACTGCACTGTAAAATCCTCAGAAGCATTTCAACACCGTAAAGCATCCACAGAATGGCAACAAGACGAACAGAGAAACAACAAAAAAACAACCTTAAACCATGAAATGTTCCTTTTCTCTGCTGGCTTTACTGGAGTACTTCATGATGAGGAAATATTGCAGTACAGATTGTGAAAATGGTGATTTTGCAGCAATAATTACTTTTACAACAAGTCTTTGCTATTAGAGCACTGTTGAAAGGTAGACAAAGTCGGCTAATTTACTAACAAATAGAAATATGGGTCACTTAGTAAACTGCTGATGCAAGAGGTTCCAACATATTTAGAAATCCTTTCCTCATGCAGACAAATTCAGTGAAATTTTGCCACTCATCAAAGATCTACATATGGCCAATAAATAGAAAACACACATTTTTCTTCTTGTCATGATTCACTAAGAAATTAATATAAAAAATGTTATCTGAAAACTGCTCAGCCATCAAACCTCATTTTGATCCAAGCTGCTTGCAGAGAAACAGGAAATAAAAGAGGAAAGGCTGGGAATCCCCATATTTCATCATTTAATACGGAGTCTCAGGCCAGCTGCAGCCACCAACTGGAAGCTTGCAGACCACCAGCATCCCCATAAAATGCCTTTTCACAGACACTGACAAAACCCTTCACAAACAGCTTCTTCCAAGCAACAATGTAATTTCAGCTTCAAATTCATCCCAGTGTTGTTTGGCAGCAGTGACAAAAGAAGAATACACCCTGAAAAAATATGGCTATGTTTGTATCTACTAAATTAAATATTCCAGGTGCCTGAAATTCAGTCATTAAGGGTGTTAAATGGTTAGGTTATTTCACTACATTATTTGGCTCAGGCCCCACAACACCGTTCCAAACAATTTCTGGGCAGATTTCAAGAACTTGCAGAGAACAGGGACAGCTTCCAAAGGGCATCTTCATCCTGTGCTGGGAGCCAAAGGAACATCTCCGTGTGGATGGAGGGGGGGCCACGCTGCTCCACACAGCCTCAGTTCTACACCACCTCACAAATAAAGAGTTAGGCAAATCTGGCATTTAAAATTTAAAATAGCAAAAAATATTATCTGGAGATATATATATGTATTTTTTTTTATCAAGCGGTATGCATAAAAATATTTATTTTAATATATTCAGAATTTAGCAACATTGGTTGACGCTGTGAGCAAAATACCTGCTGGTATAAATGAGCATTGCTATATTAGTACAGTAGTAACCAAAAAAACTATTTCAGGTGGCCTGCTTGGTGTTCTGGATCTATAATTTTAAAAATTGACAACTTTTACACAGCTCACAACTGTAGGAGATAAAATATTTACTCTGTGTCATAACTATGAACTCATAATATTCACAGCAGTGCATACGGTTTTATTGTACATTGTTTTTGAACATATAAAAACATTTTAAGACTTCTTTTGGTAGTTTGGTGTCTCTGTAAAAAAGAATGTTTGATGCTGAGTCAGAAATGCCCAAGTACTTGAAGCAATTTGTTAATTCAGTTTATTGTTTCAATCTTAATGAACGTGTATTTTGTATGACTTCGAATTAATGGCCTCTTTTTTTTTTTCTTTTCCCAAGATTGCTTAAGTGCTATTAGACAACTTCACAACTGGGCAGAAGAGTTTCTGTTTCTCGGTGCAACCACAAAAAAGTTTGCTACCTTAGAGGGGATGGCAACATATTTCTGTAAATTTTTTTTTTTTAAACTTCCCGGTGCTTAAACACGAGTGCATTCTCCACAAGCAGCTATTTCACCTCTCATTTCTTCCTTCTCTTCCATGTTGGAAGCTCCACTGCCCTTCCTACCCTGGTTTATGCCCGTGTGATACCTGAGTAAGGCAGGACTAAAGAGTTAACATCCCTGCCAATTTAAAGTGGATTTCGCAGCAGCAAAGAAGAGCCTTTGGTCATTTGTAAATCCTGGAAAGGAACTCGGGGAATGCTTTGTTCTCCTCACCCTGATCCAAAAGGTAAACTTCACCTATTCTTAGAGCTGGAGGCTCCTCCACTTCCAGTGAGGAGCTAATGGACATAAAAGAGCCTCCCAGATGAATGGGGAGGAGGACGTCACTATGCATAAGCCTGTGCAACAGCTGCAATAATTAGAAGAACCCCTGGGGCTAAGAAGATTAAAGTGCAGGACTTTCATTGTTTCAGTTAGACAGAGAGGGGCAAAATCCATTGTCCCGGTCTTTGCACTTTAAAACATTTGTAAAGGATTTTTTTCTCCCTTTGTCTGTTTCCTCTCCGAAAGAAAAGGCAAGAAAGGAGTTGTCCCAGGAACAAATAAAGCAACTGGAAAACAGACTACAGCAGTATAATGTTGTCACTGAACATCTGGCAAACAAAGTCGGTGTAATTACAGGAAGGAGTAGCAGCAAGAAAGAGCACTCATAGGAAAGCAATTTGTACTATCCAAAATTCACTTCTCTCAGAGCAAGGGTGAACGTCTTTTAATAGTTTATCTCATGTCTTAGACCAGAAAATGAAAATGCAAAGTGTTTCACTTCTAACAAACAGGGGTTTCCATGGGCCTGATTCCGTGGCTACACCCCTTTGGGTTGCAACTTTGCTGTATTTCTTGCCAGGGTATCGTGCATCAAAACCCTGTGGAACTGCAGGAGAAGCTGGCTTATTAGTTCTTAGTATGGCTAATAAATTATAGTTCACTTTCACTAGTGAGCTCACACTGCTGCCACATGCAGTGTTGGATGTGGCAACACAAAGCCTGAATTTCAGGAGTGGTCTCACACAGCAGAGAATACCCAAAGAGAAAAGATTATGATGGCAGTGCTTGTTATTGTGTTAATTTTTGTCTTCAAACCTCAGACACCGTGGTGCAGACCCCTGAAATAACCCCCAGCCCACTGCCAAACTTCCTCACCGTTCAGATCCTCCTTGCCTTTAATGCAGAAGACAATTTACATTACAAATGTACCCCAAAAATAGAGGTTACAGGACTGAGGACTGTATGAACAGAGGGAATGGAGCAGCATTTTCAGTTCTCTGTGTGAATTTTTTATTTCTGTCCCTCTCTCGAGGCTTTTCACCCGTCTTCTGACCCCTGTCTTGGGCTATGGTAACCTGAGAAGAACAGGCTCACCTTGCCGAGCGCCTCAGGGAACTCACCGTCATGAGGGACAGTTCATTCCACCGCCTCTGCTCTGCCAGCCCCTGCTCTCCAGGGACAGACACTTCTGTGCCAGCTCACACTTTGCTCCTCCACGCAGCATATCTGTGTCCATCCTCTCCGTGCCCAGGTGAAGGGGCCGGGGACTCCCCCGAACAGGTGGGTGCAGGTGAGGAGAGGGATCAGTGCTGAGGTACACCTGTGTTTTCATTCTTTTCCACTCTCCCACCACAGCTCCTGCACCCAGCCTGAGCCAGAACCACCCCAGCCTGTCCATCCCGAAGCTGCCACGCTCCCAAACTCTACAAGAAGGACTCAGCAGCTTGACCAGAACATTTCCTCCCCTCTTCCTGGCACGCCTTGACCGCAGGTGTTTATCACTCTGAAATGAGTTTCCCTCTCCCACCCTTTGATGGCCACTACCAATTGTGCTCTTCCCTTCCCGGGGAGATTCCTCGTGGTCCATTATGCAGGAGAGTAAAGCACAAGCTGAAAAATGCAGCAGCCCGTGATAATTTAGTCAGCAAGGAAGCTCTGAAGTTCAACATCAAGAGGCAGTAAGGTTTCAAGGCAGGTAAGTCCAAAAGATTAAGTAAAAGCATCTCTTCAAATGCCTGCTTAAGAGATGAAAGGGAATTCTGCTGTAGAGAGAAGAGATCGATTAGGTTGTCAACACACAACCTCCCAGGGCTAACAGCATCGCTGAGTGGCAGCGTTCCCACATCGGAAACAACCTCCATTTATTACCATTTTAATGCTTGCAGGAAAGACAAGTTTGCATAAAAGCGAAAATGTGAATTACCATCCATGCTGCTTCCCTAATTCTTGTTTCTTTCCATTAGCGAGATCAGTATCTTAAGCCTGGGATTTTCTTTAATGACTTTAAAAAGGAAAAAAAAATCGGGGGAGAAAAAAGCCTTTCAGATTTGCAGCAGAATCAAACAGAAACTAAGAAAATGAGGCCCACGAAAAGAGTGAACTCCCAAAATATCAGTAAGAAAAGAATAAAGTGATCTCGCTTTTGGCAAAAAAATATTCACTGAGAAGCTATGACAAAAGAGTTAGAAAACTGGAAGGATCCCATTTGCCACTTCCATTCCTTTAAATCCAATTATCTCCAAGGAAGGTTACAAAAAATCAGCTCAAATGAGTGGTTTGTTCAGACTTCTTGATTTTGAATACATTGGGTCCCACACGTTGTTAATTGCCCAATATCATAGCACCAGACAAAACAAGGATTTCATTACATATTCAATAATGTTCCAGAATGAAATGTACTGTCTCATTTCACTTCTAGGTCAGCTTTTTACAAGGTGGCTCAAAAGTCTTTTATAAAAGTGGAATAAATGTGGGCATAGAAAGGCACGGCAATACTTTTCATAAAATCCTTTCTGGGATTCAACTCACTCGAGGTGGCTTTGCCTAAAGGTTACAAGTTGAGTCCAAAAGAGTCATCTATAAATCTCCCTAACTGGTGATCAGGGATAAGGAATGCAGAAGAGCTCATCTCACCCAGGAACATTCAAAAGCTGAGAGGCCAAGGACTCCCAGTGTGAGGCAGCCTGAACTGTGGGTTTAATAACACTAAGAAAGGTTGGAAAAAACACTGTAGAGAGATGAAATTGCAAAATCGGACAAAGGAAGGGTTGCTCCCGAGACAAAGGGAAAATTTCACAGGAACATGAACAGAAGGCAGAGAAGAAAACATGTGGAAGGGAAAATGAGTGTGAATGACTTGTTCTACGCATCCAGGACTGGACTTGGATGATCCTAGCGGGTCCTTTCCAACTCAAAATATTTCATGATTGTCCATTCCTCTCCTTGTAAGAAGCTGAAGCTTCTAACAACACTGCCACGCTGCTAGATCCATTTGGAACACAAGACATTCCTGTCTGAGAGGTCAGTGTAATTATAGCAGCAACCAGGGTGTCAGGAAAGCATTTCCCACGATCAGTAACAGGAAAGAGGGTATCCAGTGTGAGGAAAGTGCCCCTCCAGTGATCCTGCAGACCTGCCTGCCCCTCGGACAGCCCTGAAGGCGCGATTAACAAGCAGGGCAGGCACCCAGCTGCCCCAGACTTCCTGCCTGGGCTAAAATTAAGCGTTCCCCTCCTTTCCCCTCCTCCCTCTCACACTCTCACCACCTGCAAAATGCCAAATAGCAACGCTGATCTCAGGGATGGAGCGTGGAGAGCGCCTGACCCCTGTGGATGGGAGTTCCCTGCTGGATTGGGGCGCTAGCTCAGCACATAGCATGGGAACTTGCAGTGCCAAAGGAAAGCTGGAGAAGTAACCCAACATGTCCTTCTACTCCTGCTTTGCTAGGACTTTCCCTGACCCCCAGGACTGGACCCACAGAGTCACCCCAGCCAGTATCACGAACACAACTGCTCATACCCTCACAATAACACATGTTCAGGTTTTTGCTTTAAGCTTTAGACAGGCTTCAAATCAGATTATTTGATCTCTGATGCACACACAGCCATGCACGGCTCAGCAGACACAAGGTACCATGTTAAGCCACAGTGGCTTGGTAATGTCTCTGAGACAGAGTCATAAAATGGTTTGGGATGGAAGGGACCTTACAGATCTTCCATTCTCAAATATAAGCAGCTATTGATACCCAAGTTGGGTCAGTTTCCAAGGTTCTGTCATTCTTTAGAGAACTTCTACCTGTCAGTTAAGGATGTTTCAGAAATAGGCAATGCAGAGACAAAGGCAAAGTGGGTGAGGAAGCAGGTGTCTTCCTTGTGAATGATAGTTAAGATAACCAGCTGTGGGCAAGTGGTGGCTTAAACCAGGAGTCCACCCATGAAAAATGAAAACCTACAGACATTCAAAACAAATGGAAAAAAAACCCCATATCTGTTCAGGATTGAGTAACATGAAGCCTCTATATGAGTAATTCCATGGGTGACAAGTTTCTAATTTGTCAATAGCGTAAATGTTTAAGTTTGCCCTTTGATATCAGCTGCTTTCACTGGAACAGGACACAGGGACAGCCAGAACTTTTGCCTGAAATGGTACAGAATGAGTTTGGTGTTAACAGCATATGAATCTGACTTCAGAAGTTCATTTGGCCTCTAAAATAGCAAATTAACTGGGTATTTTGATGACAAATTATCAAATTTGTCTGTTGTGATAGCTGAATAGAAAAAAAATAGATGCACAATTACAACTTTTGTGCCATCTTGGGCTTGAGACTCAGGCAAAAACATAACTAGGCATTAGAAGTTTTACTGTGACAGTTCAGCTTAACCTGGGAAAATCTGTATGCTACAGAGAAAAGTGTTCTTCCTCAGAAATTCCATTTTTCATTCACAACACATTCCATCGCTGATAAAATACATTCATTTGATGCACAGTGTGTTCAATAACAGTTATATATTCCCATAATACCTAAAGGAGGGAAATAACAATGACAGTAATTTTATTCAAGTTTGCTGTCACAGCTGGCTATTATTACTAGCAAAGGTTAATTTGAAAAACAAGCAGGCCAGCTTGTCTAATCTTGTCTTCCTGGCTTCATTGATGCTGGATTATTCTTTTTGTTTGAAAGTCTGAAATTAGGGAATGTCCATAAAACAAACAGAAATCCTGAAAATATCTAGAACAAAAGTCCTGAATTGGTTTAGGAAGACACAAGGAAGCATACAAACCTCCCAAATTTATCATAATGGCAAAAGAGAGATTACACCTACTTCAGCAGAACGAGGCTGGTAAGTTTTGGCCTTCTAGATTTGAGCACAAAATTGCAGAATAACAGAACTGGTGATAATTTCAGCAGGACTTCAGCAGCCCCAGCTCCACCCAGGAGAGCTGACCAAAGCACGGTGCTGAACCAGGCTATCCCTCAGCTCTGGAATTACTTCAATTAACAAGGAAATACCTCCCTGCACCCCACTAAGGACAGGCAGTGCAGAATGCACAAAGAGAGAGTACAGGAGATCACTTCTGTTCAACTGGTGTCACTGTGGGGTGCAGATTCAAAAAGACAACACCATGGAGATAATTTACATTCAGGACTAATGGGGTTTGGTTTGACAAACAAAAGCTGTAATCATCAAAAACCATAAAGCCTCATTCAAAAGAGGGCAGAAGATTTGAGCAGCAACATCCCCACGAAATTCTTATGAGTCTAATAAATGTCATTTGTTTACATAATGTAGAAAATTGAGAATGGAGTGCACAAATGATGGTCTAACAAAGTGATTTTCCATTTGTGTCGAGACCTTGCTTTTTCTTCTCTGAAATTTTGACATTAAACAAATCATGGAAAAGAACAGTTGCAGAATGAAAATGGTGTGTGAAATTTTCACTGAGTTAAAATCATAAATCTAATCGGTTCAACACTTTGCAGTGTTTTTGCCGGAGCAGCAACTACAAAAGCTAAAAGTATCACCATAAGTCATCAGATATTTTATTGTCGTAAACCTCTGCTGCTCCTGGATATAGATATTTAGTCAAGGGAACACTTGAAAAGGAGTAAGGAATGCCAGGTACACTCGTTATGAAAGTAATGTTCAAACCAGGATTTCATTTGCTTTTGTCATTAGGACCTAACAGTTTATGAAGTTTTGCAGACATTAATGGCTACACTGATTTCTATTTCCAAATTAAGGCCACACCCTCAAGTCCTTTCATCAAATCAATGCCAACAGACTGTTCACATTAGGTTAGGCACATTGGAAGAACAATACAACATTAAGCTCACCAAAAAAGCCTTAGCCAAAGCCATAATTTCCAGCAGCAGATATTAATGTTTGTTTTGGGATTCATTCCTTTGAGTAAATACTGAACTTCCAAAACACACCGAGCCGCAAAGGAGTGCGAGGCAGGGCCCAAAGCAAGGCTCCTGCGAGGAGATCCATCCCCACAGCTCAGTGTTGTTCCAAGCACAGGCAGTAACCTGGGTCCAGGGCTTGCCTGAGCGTGGCACAGAGCCTGGGTTGGTATGTCCTGCCTTTCCGCACAGGCTGTCAGCTCAGGCCCAGCGCCAAACTGAGAGTGCCGCACTTACCGTGGCTCTGAGGAGAGAAACACCTACACATCAGATGCTGTTTTGCCACCTACTTTTTTGTTTTGCTTAACCCCATGGAACACTCCAGGCTGGGGCAGAGGGGCTGGAAAGCTGGGAAAGGCCCTGGGGGTGCTGTGGCAGCAGCTGGACCTGAGCCCAGGGGTGCCCAGGTGGGCAAGAGGCCGATGGCCCTGGGCTGTCCCAGCCCTGGTGTGGCAGCAGGGCCAGGGCAGGGATTGTCCCCTGTGCTGGCACTGCTGGGGCCACACCTCGAGTGCCGTGTCCAGTTCTGGGCCCCTCAGGACAAGAAATGGAGGGGCTGGAGCGTGTCCAGGGCAGGGAACGGAGCTGGGAAGGGGCTGGAGAATCCTGAGGGAGCTGGGGGGGCTCAGCCTGGAGCAAAGGAGGCTCAGGGGGCCCTGCTGGCTCTGCACAGCTCCTGCCAGGAGGGGCAGCCAGGGGGGTCGGGCTCTGCTCCCAGGGAACAGGGACAGGAGCAGAGGGAACGGCCTCAGGCTGGGCCAGGGAAGGTTTAAATTGGATATCAGGAAATATATCTTCACTGAAAAGGTGATGAGCCATTGGAACAGGCTTCTCAGGAAAGTGGGGGTGTCAACACCCCTGGAAGGGTTCAAAAAAATGTTTGTATGTGGCACTTGGGGACTTGGTTTAGTGGTGAACATGGTGGTGCTGGGTTAATGGTTGGACTTGATAATCTTAAATGGCTTCTACACTCTCAACAATTTTACGATCCTGAAAGTCCTGCCTCATCTATCTCTCTACATGTAGACTTCTCCCTCTCAAAATTCTGGAGGCTATTTCCTAATAGTGATGGCAAGCAAACCATTATCAGTAGCTGCCCCACATTTAGCAAACACCTCCCTGCTTGTTTTCCTGCAGCTTCCCTCGGATGAGTTTCCTTCTGCCTATCCAAAATTTATTGCTGGGCAATAAATAAATAAAATCTTTGGTGCTTGATGTTCCAGTGACAGAAAGAGTGGCTCAGATCTGATGGTTTGGTACATCAAGATAGGCCAACCACAGCTTCGGCTGCAAGGCAATTTCTTCTTTTCACGCCACGCAAAGGGCAGATCGCTTAAGACACACCTTTAAATCCTCTCTAGTTTTGTGTTAATTACAAGGTTTTGCTGTTTTGTCTGGAATCACTGTTGATTACAAGTGAAATAGGCGAGTCCTTACCCTCGACAGCCAGGGAGACGATGCCCTGTGTGTCCTCCACCCCGTACATGACGTCGCAGCGGTAGACACCGGCGTCGCTGGCGCGCAGCTTGGAGAAGGTCAGCGAGGCATCCCCGCTCTCCTCCGAGTGGCTCGGGACAGACACCCTGTCCTTGTAGCTCTGGCCTATTTTGATGTTGCCATTCTGGGCCACCAGGACCGTGGTTTCTTTCGCGTCCTTCCCGCTTTTGTCCAGTTCAACCTTGGACCATTTGATCCGGAGGTACTCGGCGGCGTAGCTGGAGGATATGGTGGGTGTGGTTGAAAAGAAGCATGGCAGGACTGAAGTTCCAGAGAGAGATCCCTTGACCAGGGTTTTTTTTTCTGCTTTAACTAGAAAAAGGGGAGAGAGCAGGGACAGAGAAAGGGGAAATCACATTAGTGTAACAGCAAAAGCAGAAATAGAAATATTTAATTGGTATTTAATGATTCATTTGTGAGGAGGCTGAAATCCATGAACCTTAGCTGATTTGTTACAGGACGGGGTAGTATAAGCTAAAAAAGAGTTTGCACCAATCTTGGTACATCTTAGGCTCTTTGAGAAAATTTAATTCTGACTTATTTTCTCCATTTCTCCAAGTTATTGACCTTTGGAAACTGGTCTGAAATTTTAGGTGACAGATGAACTGTGAGAGCTGTTTCTTAAATTCACAGGAGGAAGACTGATCTGATGAGGAAAGATGAGGAGTTGCCTCACAGTTGTTGCTGGCCCAAAGCATGAGCAGAGGGGAGCTACTGACACATTGCCTCTCCTCACTGCAGTTGCTCATCTGTTCCATCCTCAGAGGGAAACACAGCCCCTGGCTTTGCATCCCCATCACCCCTGACTCCACTGTTCTCTCAGGGGTTCATTCTTTTTATTGCATACATGCTGAAACAAAAGCTTTTCCAGGGAGAGTCCCTCAAACAGTCACCCTTTCAAAGTTGTTTCCTTGTAGCCCCAGGGACTTTAACACATTGCAGAAATGAAATCTATCAGGATGTAAAAACAAAGAAGGAAGTAAAGCACACAGAAAGTCCCTACTTGGCTCAGACTTGACATGATCAGCACCTTTATCATTTTTTATGTCATCTCCAGCTGCAAACATTTCACAGTGAAATGCTTCCATCTGACAATATCCTGAGGGAGAAGTTGGCTACTGTTCACCCAACCTGCACACTGCAACTGAAGAGAGGGTTTCTGATAAATTTACCTTTTGTATGTGATGTTATTTCATCACACACAATGGCTGAATGAACAGTAAAAGCTGATGCACAACACTATCTTTTTTACCTCTTTCACACACTTTCTGAAAGGTGGAACATGGTCATCCTTAATTTGAAGGGAGTTAGGATTCTTAAAGTTTAGAAATGCAGTAACTTAATATAATAGCCATCAACAGAGTGATACATGGAATGGGAGACACCAGCACATGAAAAGTGTCTAGCTATTTAACTGTGATAAAAAATACAATCTCTCCATAAAGAATAGAACACTTGGGAGTGAGGGGGGAGAGAATTAAAGAAGAGAGGCAAAAAGGAAGAGGATAAAAAACAATAGGGGGGAAAAAGTCAGAAAATGAAGAAAAAATAAACCAGAAAAAAAAAAGAAAAAAACCAAAGAAAGAAGAAAAAAAGGAAAATTGCTCTTTAAGTTGATTATTTTTAACAGACACAGATGACTTTATACAGGATAAAGTAATAATGGTATTATCTAAAGAGGTTCAAGAGTCATCAGTTTTATGCCCAAGAATTTCAATAACAAATTACTAACCAGAAAAAGAGAAAAATGGATTGACAGAGAAAACACAGAACTCTGAATGGAAGTTCTCATGTCCTTTCCATCCATGCCTACTGACCTAGAATCCCTCGGGCACACAATTCAGACAGAGTCAAGATGATGGTATCAAAACTGATTAAACCAGAAACCTTTTATTTCACTTTTATTTTCTTGAAACTTCACTCAGTTACAGTGGGTTAGAGATAAAGAAACAGAATGAATTCCCCATTCTATCAGTTGTGATGGAATTACTGCCAAATTGCACAGGTGGGAGATTAAAATCAGTCTCAAAATATTTAGAATTTATTATGATCTCTTGTCATCTATACACATTACAGGAACTTTCTTCTTAGATGAAGAATGACCTAATTATAATTTTTCTGACTGACAGAATTTTAATAAACTTTTTAAGAACATTGTTTCTGATTATGAGTGATCTGGAATATCAGCACTGAACCCTGAGGAAATTTCCTCTCTTCAGAATTTGTGTCTCCACATCAGCCAGCTGGAAGCCTTGGCAAACAACACATATCATCTTGATATGCAAACTAGATCCAGCCTAAACTGTGCTACATCCCAGAACAGGAGATTGTGTAGCTGCAGTCTGTCCAGCTTTAGAAAGCATTATAACACATTTTATAAAGAAACTCTTTGCTGTGGTGAGAGGAGGGAAGGAGGAGAAGGAGGAGGAGAGAAGGAGCATGAGGAGGAGAAGAGAAGGACAAGGTGGATTTCTTGCAGCAGTCCAAATTAGTTAGTCTAGCAGCATTTACAGACCAATCAGAAACTATCAATACCATATATTAATCCACACAGCCTTTTTTTTTTTTTTTAAGTTTAGCATTTTCCCTAAGCTTATCTTTTATGTCAGCCACTATCAACGGTATGTGCTACACCAGTGACATATAGCAGGATATCTTTTTTTGAGGTGGGAGGAAAAAACACAGAAGGACTTCTTGCTTGAGAACAAAGTCTCTTTCTCTAGAATTATTATTGTTTTCTGTGGTGAATTTTACAAAGCTCTCAAAGTAGGAGTCTAAATAATTTTTAAAAGGACAGAATTCTGCCCTTCTGTATTGCATTAACCATAATGACCAGACCAGTAGGTCTGCCATGGACAAGGAGTCTGAAGAAAAGAATGTGCATGATGTGACTGCTTAGAGGAGTGAATTTGCAATGTAATTAAGTTTAACTGAACAGAATGTTGCTACTGACTAAGCAGACAAATCCCACATGCTTAGAGAATAAAATATTCTATTTATTTTTAGCTACATTTATGAGGGAAAAAAAAAGAAGTTGCATCTCATTTTTCAGTTCACCAACAACCTGCTTGGACATATGGTATATTGCCCTGAAGCAGCAGAAATAGAAAGGATCAATGAAAGTATGTGTTTTGTTAATCCAGCTACTAGCACTGAGCCTAAAAGAAGCCTTTTCATTAACCACAAACCTTTTAGTGAAGATAACAGAATTAAAATGAAGTACACCACTCACACAAACTTGTATGAAGCACTGACAGCCGAGGTAATGGACTGAGACCCAACAAAAACCCTCACTGGGTCCTTTACCAGGTGGTTTGTGGTCTGAACAAGAGGAGCAGGAAAAGGAGGCACAAAGTGATGAAACTCACAGGCAGGCAGGCAAATCTCAGCTGCAGAACTCAACGTAACACACAAATAGTCACCCAAAGCAGGTAAGAAAAAACTCCAGCATTGAACATAAGCACAAAGGCCAGCTTGTAAACTAAAATATCCCCACAGCACCTAGTTGAAAATGAGTAAATGCCACACTAGCAATAGGCATAAACCTTGATTGTGAACATTAATGGTGTCGTTAATCCTCCACCTGTGCCCCAGCAAACAGCCCAGGTCTGGCAGAGGGGCACCCCCACCACCCATCATCTGTTTCCTGTGCCTTCCTGACACACACCTGAGAATTCAGAGTCCTAGAGAAGCCATGCAGGGCCATTCCCAACCTGCCCTCAAAGCAAAAGCACTTCTGTGGCTACATAAGATCTAATGAGCTCACCATGGTATTTGTGAACGTGGTCGCTCACCAAGAGGAGCGTGGAAGAGAAAACAAAGACAGGAACAGTGGTAAGTGGTGGGAACTGGTGTGTGCCAAAAGATTGCAAGGCTTCAATTTTGCATTCAAACTACAGATTTAAAATTAAAAGGTTGAAACCTAAGATGTCTATCTCTTCAGAATGCTGAGATGTATTTTATCTAAAAGTATTTTTAAACAAAACCATACTTATAAAGACTGTGTGTAGTCTTCTAGCACCCATCCTTGGAAATATTACTGCACAAACTGATTTTCTACAAAAGATAAGGACATGAGTTGATCCCACAGATTCTTTGGGGTCATGAATTGGATCATGAATTGGATCAATTCATGAAAAAGGAAAACTTTTTCATCCTTCCCCACCATGGCCATATTTTGAACATGGTTAAGATTTTGTAAGGCAAAAGAATGGCCCCCAACTTAAAGAGCAAACCCCAGAAAGTTCTCAGTGTATTCTTGGAACATCAGGGTCCTTCTGAATATCTTTGAAAAGATTTGGGCAAATAAGGATGGGTCACAACCTGGCTGACATTCCAAAGAACAGGACGTTCATAAAGAGCTTTCTTAAGTAGCAAAAATTCTACTCTGGAGATACCAGGAACTATTTAAGAGGTAATAAAAGGAGGAGCAGGTGAGGGGACATCTAAAGATGACATCCCACGTCCTACCACTCTAAGGATCCACCTGATTCCTCCCCACTTACAGTGCTGCCCTCTCAATCCCTGAATCCTTCCAGCAGTAGCACTTGTGCAAGGCAGTGAGTCAGGTCTGTAGTCTGACCTGGACCTTTCTTCCTGAAAGCCAGTCTAAACCTATTGCCCTTTTTTTCAAGCAGTCTTTATCATTCAGGACTACTTAAAGACTTTACTAGCAACAGTGCTCAAGCTGGGCAGAAAACAAAGAACAAATTTGATTTTCCCAAGGGCTAAAATCAGCTTGAGGAGTTCCTGGAAAGAAAGAGAGGAGAAAATAAAGAAAAATCTCTCTTTGAGACTTGGGAAAGCTGTTTTCCCAATTTTGTGAGTCTGCAGCACCTGTTGGGAAATTTTCCTTAGTGAAGGCCTGACCCAAACTTTCAAATAACCATGGCAACCACACATGGATACATACTTTAGTTTTAGCATGTAATCACCAAGAGAGGCTCGTTCCTCTGCACCCACACCTGCAGCTGCCCAGCACATCCTTGCTCCAGACCCCACCAGCCAAGGGACAGCCCAAGCACAACAGGCACAACCCAGCAAGGCCAGGAGCAGGACACAAACTCAGTGACACAGTGCAGTGTGGCAGAGGCAAAAAGAGGCACTTTCCTGACTCTGGGCTGTTTCCTCAGTCCTGTGGAATCCCCGACCAACCAGACCACCAAATTAACTTTAATAAATGGTTCTGTGTCCAGCAGACTTACCTTTAGGTAGCATATATGTAATAACTAGTGTAGAGTACATCCATAAGATACTTTTTATACTTAACAACATCTTGACCTAGAAATGAAGAACAAAAGAGTAAGTGGTTAGTACTGCATTGTGTCCTTAAAAAATGTTGTAACTCAGCACATCAATATTTGACACTGACACCAGGAGCAGTCCTTCCTGCTTTCAAGATGTCTTCATCCAATGATTTATGCTGGAAATTTGTTATAATCACAATGTTTCTCTATGGAATACAGATTTATAATGACTTTCAGGTTGTTGAGTCCAGAGTGTTACTCAGACATGTCAGTTCCTTTTGGGTTTGCTTCTCATTTCCTTTACAGGCTCCACCTTCTAACAGCTGGAAAGCTCTTTATATGTATCATATGTACACAATAAGAAATTGCATGTTCACAACAGTATCTCTCAATTTCTATTTCAGTTCCTAGGTACACAGGTTGAATCTCTAAATATCCCCAAAATTACAAAAGCATGCTGAAGCATTACAAGACACATAAACACCAATGACTATAAAGGGTTTATAAATAGTCCCTTGTCCATATAGTTACACATATGTGCTATGAATATCCCAACATAAGAAATTACTTTCAGCAGCAATTTGTCAAACACTGCCTCGAAAAATTTTTATCACAAACCCTTGAATTTCCTGATGTTGCTGTCAAAATCTGCTACATGTGTTCTTCACTTGGGCAGGTAACCCAGCTGGTAGTTTCCTCCTGATGAAGAGGAGAAACAGTTGAACTGCTCCAAGGATCAGTGTAGCTAAGATTTAATAGATGTGTGCCTCTCTGTGTTGTAACTACAGAACCTGCAAATATGCAGAGTGTCAAAACTTAACTTTCAAAAACTCCACAAGCTGTACTGAACATGACTGCAAGACACACGCAGAGGCGACTTCAGAAAACTCCTGATGACGTGTTCAGCCTCAGGACAGTTCTCTGCACGGCTCACAGCTGCAGCCCAAGCTCCACACGAGTCTGTGTGAACTGGCACACGTCCTGTAACGTCTGAGCAGCTCAGGAAAGACGCAAAACATCCCAAACCAAGCCCTTCCAGTGAGGCAAGTTAAAAATTCCCACCCAAAAGGGCTGAAAACCCCAAAGCCTATCGTTCCCTGTGTATGGATGGCCAGAGCCAGCTGGTTGCACTGGGAAACACGTGCTACAACCTATTCCCAGGGCGTGGAGGAAGATATGCAGCTGCTTTCCACAGAGCAGGCTGCACACTGCCAAAGACGCCCCATCTCTGCTGCAGCCATTCAGGACAGCTGAGTGTAGAGTGTGATATCACTTATTTTGCAACATGAACTTCATGGAATTTGCACTTTTCACAACTGAGTCCCAAACAAGAACCAGGACTTCATTCAGTTCAAGCCCTACCTGCCATAAAACTTTTTTCTGAAGATGCTCACACATACCCCCAACACCACCCAGCCAGAGTTTTACCTGTTCCTACACTTACACAAGCCAAGCTGCATGTGAAGAAAACAAAAGTGGCTATTTCTTAGCTAACTTTAAAATTCTCTACTGTGCCCTGACATAAATTCGCTGTAGAAGGTTGTTCTGAGTGAGGAGTTTGCACAAGATCAGAGCTGCAGGCATCAAAGTTCTTTAAATGCTACAGAGCAGCTCTGAAATACAGAGTCACATGCTTGCTTAGATAAACACTGGAGTGATCCTCATTATTACACAACAATTAAAGAGAGGTCAGTCTGAGCCTACAGATATGCAGAAGGTCCTTCAAGCAGCCCTTGTACTCCAAAACTGCTGGAAGTCTCAAGCATCAAAACCACTGCAGAAAAGTTCCTACACAAGCTCTGACGAGAGCACTAAGAGAAAACCGACAGAATTCTCCACCTACGAAGGTGGTGAGCGATAGACCTGCCTGCAAGACAAGGTTCTGGCCCCTGTGAAAGCTGAGTGGCTGCAGAGCTCCTTCTGAGATGTTGTGTCCACACATGCTGCCACGCATCACACGCTGGCCGCACCAGCAGCGAAGCCAAGGCCCAGAACAGAATGTTTACAAGTTTAGCTCTCCGTGTTTACCCATAGGTTTTATCTCCCTCCTTCCCCTGAAGGCAACCTTGGCTCCTGGGACCAGAAACAAGGGGATCAAAGAAACTGGACAGGGGAAAGAATGAAGCATTTTGTTTTTCCTGAAGGTGGGTGTGCTGCACCCAAACAGGGCTGGTTGCATTTTGCAGCCACCACCTGCCTGACTTCCCTGGCTCTAACCTGGGGTGCCTGGCAGGTGCCTGTTGCCCTTGGAAGTTCTTTGCAATGCTGTCCTAACACAACTGCTTCCACGTTTGGTAAGAACACAAACCCTGCTGCTACGCTGCCAGTCACCAAACACAACACACACGCACCCACGGTGACAGAGGAAAACAGAAAAGCAACTGTGGAAGGACAATTTTCAAGGTGTCCACGGGAACAGAAGGGAGCATTTGTGGCTGTGATGGCTCTTAGCCTTTTACTGAGTAGGGTAGAAATTACACTTGCTGCACCAAGAGATTGGATAGCTCCAAAACATTGCAGTGTTTGAGCACAGAACTTAACATGAGACACCTGCCAAAAATCCCTACTTGACTCCTGGAAAACCACTTCTTGACTTTTTGTAAATCTTCTTTGCCCTGAAAAAGCTTATTTGAGCAATGAGAAACCCTGGGAGAATGGTCTGATTTTCAGCCCTTAGGGTGAGGAGTGTGACTCCCACACAACCCTCCATGCCTGAGGGTTGGTTTTCATGCTCCAGCCCTTGGTGGGTTCCCATAAACCTTCCTGGGGCTGCCGAGTGCTGTTCCACTACAGGTGCCAGAATTAAAGGTGCAATTACCCCTGCCACCCTCTCCAAACCTGCAGACCATAACAGCAGCACCTTGCTCAGCCCTGCAGGTCAGCCTGGCTCAGGAGGAGGCAGAGCTCTGCAGATCTGGTGCCAAAAGTCCTCCTCAGGAGCCACAGGTGAGGCAGAGGCTGCTGCTCGCCCCTCGCACCCCAATTCCCCTTCAGTGCTGCCCACATTTCCAGGCTTGTGGATGTGACTTGCTGGCAGAGGCTGAAGCTGTTCCCTTGTAGTCTCCTGAGCTAAATCCCTGCTCTAAAACTGGTTTGTATTTCCCACTCTCGCACTCTGCAGTTCACAGAAGTTTGCTGTCTGGCTGCTGTACTGCCCCTAAGTCCACTGCAATTAGCCAAAATCCATCTAACCATACCTTTTTCCACAGGGTTGTTTTTTTTTTTTTCCCCATTGGTGTCACTACAGCCATAGTAAAAGAAATCCATAACACTATGGACACAGTGAGAAAATCTTGCCAACTCAAGCTGCAAGACTTGAGTAAGTGTTTAATTTCCACCTTCTGCTAAAAAAATATCTCACTTAATGTGACCAAACTTGTGTTGCCTGGTGGCTGGTTTCCAACTGGACTGATCCGTTTTATTAGGAGCTACTACAGGCAGATGGATCCACAGCAGGAATTTGCACTACATTTTAAAATGGGATGCAACCCTGAGTGCAGCATCTTTTAACCAAAAGATGGCAAAGTCCTTGACAAACTTCACATCTTTAAAAGCTAGCAGCAGGGGTTCTTTCTCTGGGGACAGAGCATGGCTGCTATTTTTGCAGGCACTGCTACCTTCCCTTATTACAGCAAAAACTCATAGGAGCAGTAAGTTCTGACCAAATTCCAGCTTGCGTTTAGTTTGCAGTGTAAGCTTGATCTCACACCAATGCTATTTTAATTTAACCAGATGGGAGAACATCGTGTCTCTCTTTCTGTTTAAAACTCCAGGTTCAGAAAGTGAATTGTCCTGGTGTGGAACAGACTAAAACTTACCATCCAAAAATACTCCTGATTTCTCTGAAGCTGAGACAGAGATAAATTAGCTTTTTTCCTAGAGGTAACAGTGTCTCTAAAGCCTGCAGCTTCTCACGTCACACTGAGATTGGTTCACTACATGCTTTGCAGCTGCATTGTGAAATCTGGACATGTTCCTTAAACATGTAAAGTCAGCCTCTCCACATTGACCCTCATAGTGAAAGTCAGAGTGACATAAAAAAATAAAAATAAAATTAAAAAAAGGGAGGAACTCAAAAGAACTTGGCACTAAAGAAGAGAAGAAAGGATACTGGTCACACTAATGGGTAAAACAGTAAATTACACTGCTTGCCAGTGGAACCCCAACAAGCTGGAAATGACCAACCCCTGTCATAGCACATCTCTTACTACCTTCCAAACTCTGAAACCTGCACAGGTGCTGTCCTTCCTCAAACGCCACATTCTGCACTTTCTTTTGTTTGTGTAATCCTTTGATACCGGTATGCCATCTGACTGTTAATTGCTGACACGCATCCACCTCACTGTCAGCGCTACCTAATTAACACTGCCAGTTTCACCACGTCTCTGCCACGTGATTAATTAGCCCGCTGTGCTGACACATGGCGCATCGGCCTGCATCCGACTCCTCAGTGGTTCCGCTTGTCCCGTTATCCCTTGGAAAGGTCCTCCCAAGGCCTTGGGAAAGTCTTTGGGGCATCTGTGTCATCTCTTCCTCATCACCCCCAGCAGCCGTGGGGGGAACTCCTCCACGCTGAAGCCTCACGGTGCTGCCTGCAGGCTGGAGAATTGACCAGAGCACAGCGTGTCCTGGCTCTCCTCGCTGCGGCAGCTGCTGCCCCATTGTGAGGGGGACACCCCTCATAGCTCGCTGATGCCAGGAGCACCTCCGGGCTCTGGGATGGCTACGCAGAGACACAGTGGAAAACTGCCAGAGGCAGCACGTGGAGCAGCATCCCGGAGCCCATGGGGGAGCAACGAGCACGCCCTGCTCCTCTGGCATCACCCCAGCTCCACCTTCCCACCCCTGCCTTCCAGAACCACTGAATATCCCGAGCTGGACCCACAAGGATCTCCAAGCCCAGCTCCTGGCCCTGCACAGGACACTGCAATGATCCCACCCTGTGCCTGAGAGCATTGTCCAAGCACACCTTGACCTCTGGCAGGTTTGGTGCTGTGAATGCCCTGGGGAGCTGTTCCAGGAGAGCTGAGGATCTCTCCCGCCCACTTCTTCTGAGCACCCGCACCAGTGAAGGCAGCAAGAGGTGCATCCATGGGGAACAATGTGAAGATGCCACTCATGGTGCTCACAGGTGTAACCCCCTGCTGCCATCACAGGGCTCAGCACTGGGACCCCCCGTGGGCTCCACCTGGGGGTCCTCACTGCCCCTTGGGGCTCATCCAGTGCCACTGCTGGGCACAAGGGTGGCTGTGGGTGCCCTCACCCCGCTCCGCCATCCTCACAGCCCCACTCCCACCTCACACCTTGAGCGTGGGCACTGTGGGACCACCCAAAGCCGGGAAACGCCACAGTCCCACCCCACTGTCCAACACCGCCCGTCGGGCACTGCCAGCTCCTCTGCCACAGAATCACAGCATGGTTTGGGCTGGCAGGGAAGTTAAAGCCCACCCAGTGCCACCCCTGCCATGGCAGGGACACCTCCCACTGTCCCAGGCTGCTCCAAGCCCCGTCCAGCCTGGCCTTGGGCACTGCCAGGGATGAGGCAGCCACAGCTTCTCTGGGCACCCTGTGCCAGGGCCTGCCCACCCTCACAGGGAACAATTCCTTCCCAAGATCCCATCTGACCCTGCCCTCTGGCAATGGGAAACCATTCCCTGTGTCCTGTCACTCCAGGCCCTCCTAAGAAGTCTCTCTTCATCCTTCCTGTAGGCTCCCTTCAGGTACTGAAAGGCCACAACGAGGCCTCCCCAGAGCCTTCTCTTTGCCAGGCTGAGCAATCCCAGCTGTCCCAGCCTTCCCTCCCAGCAGAGCTGCTCCATCCCTCTGAGCATCCTGGAGCCTCCTCTGCACCCACTCTTTGTGCTGAGGACCCCCGGAGCTGGATGGGGAGCGCAGGGAACAGCCCGAAACGCCGCGGCGACAGGCTGGGGTTTCTTTTGGGGGATGGTGTTTTTTAAACTATTTCATTACGGCGGTGATTTGGGGGGTTTGGGTTTTTTGGTTTTTTTTTTTTTTAGCTCTCCCGGTGACGAAGCCGGTGTCCTGTGGCGGGAAACTGGCGGGGCTGCCATGCCGCCTTTCGCCGCCCGGGGGCGCCGCGGGGCCGCGCCCGCCCCGTTCCTCGACAGCGGCCGCGCCCCCGGGACCGGGACCGAACCGGGGAC
>VZRZ01005133.1:190428-280900 GCA_013398175.1 Climacteris rufus | reverse complement strand
ACTTGTGCTTCTCCTGTCTTCTGGATCACCCTGTTGTGTCTCTGTCCTCATCTGAGATTGAAAGCTACCTTCAGAGGGAAGCTGTCTTTTTAGCT
Source organism: Climacteris rufus (assembly GCA_013398175.1). Classification (NCBI taxonomy): domain Eukaryota; kingdom Metazoa; phylum Chordata; class Aves; order Passeriformes; family Climacteridae; genus Climacteris; species Climacteris rufus. Next base: position 280,805 of record VZRZ01005133.1, on the reverse strand, counting down.
ACTGCAATCCAAATAAATGGATAAATTCCTGAGTACTAAAATAGGCAACAGTGGAAAAACTTTTGTTCCAGTTGTCTTAACAAAAAGAAACTGCAACCCACACTGGATGAAACAATTGAAAACATCTTAAATATTACAACAGCAACTTTAAATACTTATCCAGAATGTCATGTTCACACAATCCTATCTCAATACTGTACAGCTTAAACATCTTTCATGGAGCAGCCTGGCACCTACTCTTTAAAGAGAGAGTTCATCTTTCACAACGGATCACTCCTGTGTGCTTACAGATCATCATGGACAATGAAGTTTGATGCAGGGACCCTGGCCCACAGAGTTTGGGAATTAGAGGTGCTCCAACAGCACTTCAAATCAACACCATATAAGTTTACAGATTTAGAGGGAGAAGAGGTGTTACTGGGATGAAAATAAAATTCTACAGAAAGCATATTTCCATCCCTTAATCCAATTTTTCCTTAAATCGGGCTGGATTCTCAACTACAGTTGAGAACAGTTAGATAATCTGCTAGGCAATGAAAACTGACAAAGGGTTTGCATATCTAAAAGCTTAAATAATTTTTACAGTTCTATTTGTTAACTTAAGAAAATACCTCTCTCCACAATTTTATAAACAACTCACACAATCACAAGTATAGTAAAGTAGCAATAAAGTAATTTCCTTTCACAGAAGGAAAATTATCATCTCCACTCAACTCAACGGGAAAAACAAAAATCCAAACTACAACTGATAGGTATCTCCTGTGACAATGAAGAGATGTGGCATCCACAAGGAGGAGGGGCTCTGTGGGTGTGTGTCTTTTCCTTGAAACCGGCTGCTCCAAGGCTCGCTGCTTCATAGCAATAGAGACCTTTTCTGTGATTCTTTGAGCCCCAGAAGCATGAATTTGAATGTTAGAGCAATGTCTGTGTTCCTGCATTCAAATGATGACTAGAGTTTCCTCTGTCTAAACTTCCTATCAGCCTGATATAGAAGCAGTTTCCAATGAAACTTCTAATTCTCCTCTCTTCCTCTGTTGCTCTCACTCCCTTTTTTAATTACATTCAGGATGTTTTCTTATTGATTTGCTTGGTTTTGTATTTAGATGCAAGGATTAGAAATTCCTTTTATATGGCAATTCAGCTTTCCATTAAAAAAAAGCCTCTCATTCTATAGCCCAGGGGGAACTGAGAAGGAGATTTTGATGCATGAAGTAGGTGGAGGCAAGATGGTATTTGGAGATTGCATTGCACTCTGCTCTATCTCAGCATCCTCTGCTGTGTGATTCATTGCTCTCTGCCACAAAAGCCACTCCTCTCTTGTGGAAGCAACTGTATTTGCCAAGTGTTCAGGATAGATACCATAGAGCACCACTGCTCAGATGGACAGGGCTCCTGGCTACCAGAAAGGATTAATCGTATTTCCAGAAAACAGAAAAAAAAACAAACAAAAAAAAACCAAAAACAAACAAACACACAAACAAACAACAACAAAAAAAACCCCTCGAAAATTAGCAGATCTTCTGACAATTACTTGAAGTTGCATTCAGTTTGTGACCCATCTGGGGGCTCAGAGATGGCTCAAAGAGTCTACAAAAAGTAACTAAGGAAAACAAACCTATTGCAAGGAAGCTTCCATTCACTCGGTAAAGACACATCCTCCTTTTAAAATGTTCAGGGTCTCAAAAATGCAAAGAAAATATTGAAAAGCCCCAATTTAAATAATGCAAAGATTTAGGGGCCTGAATGTGCAAATAGAACAGAAAATCCTGGAAAAAGGAGTATTTATCAGGCTTCTTTCTTGCACTTAGTATCTATTTGCATTTCTACAATGTCCTTTGCAAAGAAATTCATAGCTGGCCTCTAAGACTCCACACTCCCCTGTCAAGTACAACATGGCTTATTCCTGAATTTTCCAAGTGGAAATAGGATTGAGAGTCCAGGAATTCTACCTACTAGCTCTTACCTTGAGTTTTCCTAACAGAAAAGAGCCCACAAAGTTCTAACTTCCCAACATCTCTGAGTCTCCAGGCTCTCCACTGGCCCCTATTTCACTGGAGAAAAAATGCAGAAGTGTCCCAGAACACACTGAAACACTCCCACAAAGCAGTGTGTTTCCTCAACTGGCCAATGCTGGATGCTTTCAATGGTATTGATGATGAAGTACATTTCCATCACTTTGGAAGGGGTGCTGCTATTACCTTTCTGCAGAGCTTAGGTGATGCTGCACGCTCAGTATTAAAATTTGCCTGTTTGTTACATTACTTATGCAGAGCAGGCTGTTTAGCAATTACATTTAAAGTACAATCACAGTGCCATTTGTACTCACTATGTAAAGAGGCAAAAGTTTTTAAAGGCATTAATACCTTGGAAAGTACCAGGGTAAGTGGAAATAACTGTTCTCTCTTATTAGCTGCATGGTTATTTATACTTTTGCAGATTACCATGGTGCAGTGCAATTAGGCTTTTTAAGTACTGTTCAGATTGAGAAGCTTCAAGAGCTCTACTGAATAATTAACCCTTAAATACATTTACAGGAATAAACCTGCAGCAAATGGCCAAAGTCTGCTCCAAACAGAGGTTTTTAATTTAGTTGTGAAGAAAGAAGTACAAGAGACCATCTGCCAGGAGGCTGCTCACACCCAGGCAATGGCTACAATGCACTGACAGTTCCACCAATTACACTTTGAGCAGGTTTCACAAAAGCTGTAATGCACCAGGTAAATCTGAAACAGGGCACTTGGTCTCACCAGTCCCTGGTTGCCTTTTTTTTACAGCAAAAAAAACATTATAACAATTCTGTTAAAGGTATATCCTTTCCACACCACAGGTCAGATGAAACAACTTGGTAATTTCAAATGTCAAGAAACTGATCTGTGTATAGGGGTGAGTTTGGGGGCTGAGGGGATTTTTAAATGCACATACTTCCAAACACACACTCTGTCCAGCAGCATGCTTCCCCAAGCCGTGATAGTCCATCTCCCATGCCAGACTGGGAACACGGCAGCTATGAGACACCATCCAAGTACATCCACAGCAGAGAAGACACCAGCACCTCACTGTGGTGTCTCTAGTCCTTCAGCAGCTACTCTCCTTACAGCCCAAGGCAACACAGATGCACTACCAAGATGACCATCTCAGTTCACAGGGCTGAGGAACAAGGCTAAGAACAGCTAAGATTATACCATGCACTGGGTTTTATACCTTCTCAGACACAGTTCTAGCCAGCCTGTACCATCTATAGAGCATGTTCTCACTGCCAGCCTCACAGCAGAGAAGAAGGAAGATTTGTCTAAGGACACTCAAAGGCGAGAATAAAAACAAGCTCCTCTGTGTGCCAGGGAAGTGCCATTACATCACAAAACCCTCTTCTTTGCAGACCCAACTTCATTAAAGGAATGTGTCTTAATCATGTATCCCTCTTCCAAAAATAACTCTGTTATCTCAGATTCCCTGCCAACTCCTCCTCTGATGAACTCAGATGGCCCCACATGCTCACACCCTGGGTCAGCCCCCAGTTTTGCAAGCGACACCGTGCAACCCCTCCATGCCAGTTGCTGTGAATCCCACAATCCACGTACCTCCACAGTGAACTCTCCGTAACACTCCCCAGGTTGAAGTCATAGAGCTTTGTCAGAATGAGAATCACCTAGGGAGGGGAAAGGGAGGGAGGAAGAGAAAAAAAGAAAAAATTTTGCTGTTAGATTTTGTAACAATACACAAGGCATCTGAAACTACCCAAAGGAGAGCTTAGCATTTATCCATTAAATTTGCAGTATTATAGGATAAAGTAAGTTTAAAAAACAAAAATGGAAGTCATTACCTTAGTGCATTGTATAACCAGTAACACTTATTTTAAGCCCAAAATGTTTTGCATTTGAAATAGAACATGCCAACCGGAGTTAATCAGACTTGGTCAGCTGACCTCAGTGCAACTACAATTATTCAAAGTCAGGGATGAAATCAGATGTGCCTTTGTTCATGCAATAGCCCAATCGAAACTTGCAGTCAACTTCTCTTGTCTCTTGACATGCTACCACTTACTGTTGAGTCTCTATGGAAAGAAGTGGCAAGTTTATGTAGATCCTCATCCAGCAAAACAGTCCATTTTGCCTAGAATCAGCTTTGTTTTCTTTATTTGCTGTCAGTGACTCCAGAGCATGGGAATTTCTACATGCCATCACTTTTACGTAGTGGTAAAATAGGGGGACACAGAGCATGACATTCTGCTTAGACACTGAGCAAGACAAAACTTCATCTGTATCTTTAGTGCTCAAGGAGAACCAGAGGCTCCAGACACACCAACTGGCTTTTTTGGAGAGAACACTCCTGAGCCATGCCCCTGCAAAACTGAGGTCAGGGCAGAGGACAGTTAAGCAGTACATGGGGGACCACAGAGGAATATAATTTCCCTCTGATATACCTGGTGCTCTGACCTCAGATTTCACAAGTAAATGTAATCCTCCTAGTTACAAGCTACATTGGCCAATGCTCTTCTCTCCCAGAAGGGCAGTTATGCACTCTCAAAGCTTGGGAGCCTCTGTGCAAGCTCCTGGGCTGGGCACTTGTGCAGAAAGAACAGAGGTTTCAGTGGAAGTTAAGAGCATTTTAGCATTCACTCCTTGCTTTTTTAGCATAATTAATGTCAAACAATTCATTCCCTTAGATTCTACAGGACCAGCCTCAAGGAAGAGCTCCAGGGCATCTCTTCATTTTTGTGTTGTGTCATTTTAACATTTCAGCATCATTTCCTCCTTGCAGGATTCAAGCATAGGCCAATTTCCCTCACATCTGCTCAGGCTGTGAGAGCATCTAGGGAAACAAGAGCCTGACAGAGGTGGGGTTTGTTAACAGCTACTTCACAGTTTGACTAAAAGGTGGGTCCAAATAAGGGACATGGCCCAAATGGCTGAGTTCATTAATGTTTTCCTATGTAACAAGGATCTTTGCTACTACAGAAGCCAGGCCTCCCTCTTCCTCCTCCCACAGCAGTGGGACCAACCACCTTTCACTTGGGTTTCCCAGCTGAAAGGTTCATGGGTGAGGAGTTTAAAGCTTTGCAGAAAAATGCCAAAGGATTAATCAATATCACCACTGCTGCAGCAGTCATTTACTGTCAACATTATACCAGGAAAAAACCTGTTCAAATTGTAAGGGACCTTGGTACGTGACTATGCAGCCAGTGCCCAACTTAATGACTTTAGAATAGATGCTCTGAGCACTCCTCCCTCTACTGGATTCACTTTCACCACACCCTATTTCATTTTTCCCCTTTACTTCCCCATGCAGAGACCTTTAGGAGGAAGATAAAAGTCAAGCTGCTTCCAGCAGAGTGTGAAAAGAAACCTGCTAGGCAGATTTGAGTCAGCATATGCAAGTCCATGTCAGCCTAAACCAATGCTATCCTATGGGGAAATAAGGCTAATATCCTTTTTATCACAGCTTAAACCCTGCACATACCTTCCCATACAAAGGGGGAAGAGAGCCAGCTGCAAGCTGCAGCAACCGAGGTTTGCATGGTTTGTGTACCTCCTCCCATTAAACCAAGCAGGGCAACCTTCTCCCACCTAAAACCTGATGAGAATGACATTTTTAGGATGTTCCCTAAATTCCCACAGCCACTCAGACAGGACTCCTCTCAAGAGTCTCTAGGAAGCCATGCACTACAGCATAAGCCCTGCCCTGCCTGAAAATACACCCTTCTTATTGCTCAAATCTGTGGTGAGTTTCACAAAGATAGCAAGTTTCAGAGTCTAGTCACATTGAAGACAGCTGAGTTCACTGGATCCTGAATCCATTCCTAAACATAGTAAATAAAATCTCCATGTTTTGGTCATTTTTCAACAGATTCTACTTTATTTCTACCTGAAATTGCAATACAACTAAAGGTAGCATCCATACTCTTCCAGCTCTTTGTGTGTCCCTACCCAGTCTCTTATGCCCTACATTTTTTAAGATGTCACTTATCTGTTACAACCCTGCAAATCACAAGATAACACCAGCTTTACAGGAGTGGGCTGAATGCTACTCAGCTCCTGGGTTTAAATTCATAGTAAAAGCACGTTGTTTAGTGTGGCTTTTCTGGATTTTTGCCCAGGATGACTGACTAACACCCATCTCTGCTTGTTGGTAATGCTCGGAAAGCACAAGCCTGAGCATCCCTTTCCAGTATCTAACAAGGGTCCCAGGAAACAGCAGGAGTTCCCTGAGGCAATGGTAACAGGCAGAACAGTCACCTATAGCAACCTGTCCCTAAAATCACTCATTATGTGAGCCCAGGCCAGCCAATATCCCTGCACCACAACCCCAGGTAGCTTCCACTCTCCTCCCACTCGCTTTTGAGTCAAGGCTCTTCACATTCAATAAAGGCAACTCTTGCAATAGTTTGAGAGTTTGAAAACTGAAAAGGAGTTGAGGGTTTAAACACAAACCTTCCCAAGAAAAGCTGCCAAAGATCTTTCCCCCCAAACATTGCTTCTTCAGACCACAGAGCAAACATAGCTGCTCGAGAACCGTCACAGGGGGTTAAGACACAACCAGAGCCTGAAAGGAACAGCTGGTTCCTGAGCTGGTTTCATGGGGTGTGTTTGACACAGCCCTGCAGGGGAAACTTCAAACCCTTTCAAGAGGATATGCTGAGGCTCCATCAGGCTGCCACAACCCTGCTAAGAAACAAGAAGCAAGGGCAAGCAGGGGCAGATGTGGGAAAGTTATCAGATTTTCCAAGACATCCTGTTGTTTAAATGTTTTAGTTGTAAAAGAAGGGAACAAAACATAAGGAAAATGTGGCATATTTTCTACAACTGAACTCTGACAGGAGAAAAAAATGGAAAAGGAAAAACCTTCGTTGATTCTGGATAAGACATTTGATTCCAATTTCTGCTTTGCAGTTGAAGAAGCTCTGCTTGTTTTTGTCAACACTAACAAATAATACTGCTTTCCCATGCCAGAGTAATTTTTGCATGAAAATCTTGATGGTTTTCATTTTAAAAGGTGAGTTCTATTGAAAACGGGAGATTTTACACTTAATGTACCATTTCAAAACAGAAATGTTTTCTTCCCTTGAACTGAGAGAAATCTAGAATTGCTACCCCATAGAAAATGCCCACTCTGCAACATAAATTAAAACATTTTGCTCTGGAGAAAAGAAATACAAATTAATAAAATTCCAACTAATTCAGAAACAGCAAAAACTTACACTTAGGCATTATTTAATCAAAATAAAGAAAACACCCTTATAGTGCCAGATTAAACTGTTTCCATTCATCAAACCAATCTTCCCCAAATTAATTCCAAGTGAACTCAGTGTTAAACTGCATTTTACTCTGGGACCATACTGCTCACTTCAGGGAATACAGCTGAGATATGAAATTTCCCCATCTCCTGCAGGCCAGGCTCTACACCGTGCTTCCCCGGACACCCCAGGGGCAGGTGTCCCTCGGGACACCAGGCAGCTCAGCTGGTTTAGAATGAAAAAAAGGGAAAGAATCTGCAGGACAGAGTGTAGAAATAGGGAGGCTGAATTACAGCTCCCTTACGGCAATACAATCCCTCTGGAAAATGCAATTTCAAGCTGAGCTTACACAAAACTTAATGACCTGAATAATTTAACAAACTGTTTTGGCTTTCTAGACAGAAATGGGAATGAAAAAAGGATAATCAGAAAAAAATTTATTTTCTTTGGAAACAAGTGATGTTCCAGTTCTACAAGGATTTCCTTGTGCACTTTATTTTTCACACATGCATCTCCACAGTGCATATAGGTTGTTTTTTTTTTCCCAGAAACTACACTGTCTACTAAACACCCTGCTTTAAGACTTGTGTAACAAAAATGCCAAGACCTGTCAATCATTTACTTTCAATACTCTATTCTTCATACAGATTAAGAGCCTCTGGAACTGAAGAATCCTACCATAATCTTCTATAGCATAGTAGGTGACTAAACCCAGATTTAATATGATGGACCCGTTCTCTAAAATAAGGCCAGCAAGTGTCCAAAAGTGTTCAATTCATCAGCCATGAGTCTTGACACAACTTGGCTGGCATGAAAGCAGAAAAAATTCACACAGAAACATTAGCCTACATTTCATTCCATCTCAAAAACACATCCCTGAAGGGATCCCTATTGTTCAGACAATTATCAGGAATCTCCAAGCCCACAAATCATAAAAGTACTCAGAAACTCTTCAGAGTATTTGGTGGCATAACAATCTTCCATGCCAATAAAATTTTACTACGAAGGAAAATTACTTTAATTCATTAAACCCACCTCCAGATCTTGCCAATTCCAAACTGGCAAAGTGCTTTGCACATACCCCACAGTGGAATATATAATGCCTGTTTCCCACAAATTAGAATGCAGAGGCACTGCAGTTCCTTCAGCAGGTTGACAATTAACTTCAGAGCTACTGAAAAGCACCACACCAAAGGCTGTCATGCCCCTGTGCAAGGGAACACTGAGAGGCATGAGAGGGAAGAGCACAGCAGCCAGAGAAAGTAGGTGATCATTTCAGACAGACATCTGAAAGGCCAGCTCAGATTCACTTCACGAGACTCATCTCTTCTCTAGGTGATCCTGCTGTATCAGCACAGAGATTAACACAACTCATCAGTAGCCCTATTTGCAGTAGCACGTATTTGCCAAGTGTAATTAATAATGAGTACAGGGATGAGCACCAGCTCACAGCACAACAGAAAGAGGGCAGACAGATTTATATGTGAAAAATGAGATCTCTCCACTCACTTGCTCTGGCATGATGGAGTCTCCATCTCCTGCCCATGGACATATTTCCATGATGCTTGCAACCTTTTCTACCCTTCAAGCCAGCCACAGGAAGCTTGTCTGAAACTCCATCTGCCATTCCCCAGTCCCTATGAGATCAACAGCCCCCCCAAATTCAAATTTAAAGTAAATTTCAAATATGATCAATCACAGGATACTGGGAACCAGTGTCAGTAAATTGCTCACAGCTGAACACAGATTGGCTTAAAATGCTCTGGGACTTAAAAACTAACTAAGCATCACCCCAGACCCCCACTCTGTCCCACCCCAGGGTGATGGGGGACAGAAACAGAAGAGCAAAAGTGAGAAAAACTTGTAATTCCAGAGAAAGATATTTTCATTAGTCAAGGAAAGAGAAGAAACTATAAATAAAACAACAAGTGATGTAAAGGCTGACTGTCCGCCCTCAGCAGACCAATGCAGAGCCAGTTTTGGAACACAGTTATTGTTGCTGAGGATGGTGTTGTATGCAACACATCACCTCTCTGGCCTCCTCCTGGGGTGGGCAGAGTGAGAAACAGAAAACCTGGCACTGCGAAGCACTGTTCAGCTGTACCTAAACCATTGATGTGTTATCAGCACAGGGTTAACCAAGAATTCTAAACACAGCATGACACAGGCTACTCTGAAGAAAATTAGCCCCATTCCACTACAAGTATTTTTCTAGATCAAGGTAGAGTGATTCTCAAAAACAATCACTACATAATCCTGGTCTCACCAAAATCTATTCACACAAATACACCCTCAAAAATATATGTGTGCTTGTGAGTGATCACACTACACAACATCACGATCCTCATTTACCCTGGAGACCTGGGTGCAGTTGCCAATACCCAAGAGAGCCATCTCCACTTGTGAGAAGCATACAGAATTATTGCAAAGCTCCCAGGAGAGGAATTTAAATTCCACAGGTGTTAACATTCTACAGGCATCATCACTAAGAAATAAGGCAAGTAATGTCACCTTTGTTTTACAGATGAGGAGGCAGAGAGAGAGTAAGTAAAAGTTTAAGTGTTTCTCTACAAGGAAACACTCAAAAGAAGAATCCAAATCAACTTTTAAGGCTTTAGTTCAATCCACTTTCCAAATACATATGAAAAATCAAATTAAAAACCACTTTATTCTGAAAAAGAGTCTCCATCCAGGAATTCAGCATAACTGAAATAATCCAATTCAGCACATTTAGATAATTTAAGCTAAAACCATCATCTGAAAGATAAAACACCAATCTGACTTCACCCAGAGTAAGAGAATGATTAGCTAAAAAGGAACAAATACACTTTAAATACCAGTCTACATTTTTTTTCCCAGTCTGATGAGCATAGCTGAAGAAAACTTATCTCCAGATAAATTGAGTTAATTGAATAGCACATCCTAAGACAAAAGAAGAAAAGAGAAGAGGTACTAGTAAAAAACACAGGCCAAATCCTGCCTCTGTAAATCAGAGTGACACTTGTGTAAGAGTAAAGCTTTGCCAACTTAACCTGCAGCAAAGGACCTTTCCTTTTTTTTTTTTTTCTTTTTTAATCTCTGGAGAGATAAACATGATCTCTGGCTGGCTTCAGGCAGTGCAGGCAAAAGAACCCTCTGAAATTGAAAGAGACAAGTCCCAAGATCACACACAGAAGCAAAACATGTTCCAGTGAACTTGTGATCTCCAAACAGCTGAGACTGTCAAATTTGTCTTCAAAACAAGAACCAGTAACTAAAAGGAAGATATATGCCTTTAATCCTCCTTTGTCTGTGTTGCTTATCAGTTTCCAGTATGAAAACTGCCACAGCAGGCTCTTTCTGTCCCCTGTCCTCCTCCCTTTCAATATAAATCAGGCAGCAGAATGGGCAGGAGCCAGAGCAGAAGTCTTCCCATGGATCCCCCTGGGACAGCTGGAGACAGATCACATTATCTTCACAAAAGCACCTTCCAGATGTAAGCAGCAGTTTGAAATTCCCATTTACAGGACTTGCACTGAATGAACAGAATCTGAGCGTGCAAAAAAAAAAAACCAAGCCAACAAATCAAAAATCACTACAGTGCTTTGCAGAAAGAATCAAATCTGGAAAGCCCAGCTCTCTCCTTTTGTGCCATTACCAGCAAAAGCAGGGCAGGAATTTTGTGTGCTGGTTCTCTCCTTTGGCAATCCAAGGGCAAGCCAAATCTGTCAAAGAAACTGCACCCATTGGCATCAACACTGAGAGAGCCACTTCTTCCAGTGTCATGAATCTGCATTTCTGGGTTCTCACAAATCTAGAAAGGATTTATAATTGAATCTGTCAGGATCTCTCATGCTTTTGGTTTTGAGAATTTTGGTACAGGAACTGTAATTTAGGATTTGGTCTGAGATGCTTTGCACATAGAAATCCTTGCCGTGGTTGTGCATGCAGCAGCACAAGCAAAGAAATGACCAATCATTCCAGGACTCAGAAGAAGAATCTGAGTATAAAGTTTTTAAAACAATGTGGGAAAATAAGTCTGATTTTCATCCTCCCAAGGCAGATATTCCAATTACCAACCAGAGGAGGGGTATTCATAGCCACTAGCTGTATAGTGGCTGCAAGTCAGCCACAAGGCTCTTTCTTCTCCACTACACTTTAAAAATTGCGCAGTGTCTCTTGCACAATATTTTGTCCAAGAAAATACAAAAAGAATTGGTAAATCTTTCCACAGTTTCAGCAAATGTATCTCCTGCATACCTACATGCATATCTACATGCTTACTTTATCACACAAAAATTGCAACCACAATTGCAATTGTGCAATCGTGCAAAAACCTCCTTATTAAAGAAATAAATTAAAACCCTACAGCAAGTTTATCAGTCCTTAAAGTGCAGCTGGATTCTGTCCCAGAGGCTGCAGGAGAGTGCATACACTCATATATGTGTGTGTGTTTGTGTGTAATATAAATACAACTATCAGCCACACAGCATCAGGAGACAGTGCCTGGAAAAGGTGTGGAAATTAGAAATAAACACACTGGAAGGGAGGGTGGGCACACCAACACTATCAGCAGCTTGTGAGTAGCACTAGTCAGAGATAGAAAATACTCCCTCGATTATCTGATCCACCCCCCTGACAAGGCATAGGTGTGCTCCACAGAATCTTTCCCAGCCCTTCAGGATGGTTTTTCTGCACATAAACACACATTCCCACCAGAAAAGACATCTAGATTGCTTAAAATAACAGAAGCCTGAGCTTTATCTCTGTGTAACTCAGTTAAACATAAATACAATCTCTCCTGTCAGGTAGTTATGATTTAAGGGTCTCCTATCATACTTTAGAAGAGGTGATAGCAAAGAACTCATAATGTATTTCTATTGATTCAGCAACCCACACTGGATCATATCTCCCAGTCCTTCCCCTTCTCTAGGAAGCCCCTACCAAAGCCTTGGAAATTTTATCTTTTTTTCCCTTCTCTGTCTTCCTTTTAAAGCTGCTGTGTGCACATCTCTAAGTTGAGGAAGAAAATGAAAAAAGGCCCCAGATACTTTGCTGGCTCAGTTCTTATTCCAATTATCTCCTGATAGCATCTGCGAACCAGCAAATTTTGTGCAGCAGTTTATCTCTGTGGAGTCAGACACATTTCTGCTGAAGGGCCATTTAAAGCTTCTGACATGGGGAGACCTGAAAAGAAGGAATGACTTAAATTCCAAGTATGGGTACACTACCTTCATAGGACAGTTCTCAATTAAAAAAAAAAAAAAAACAAGCAAACAAACAAACACTAAGAGAGCATAGCCCTTTGAGATCTTATAAAATTCCAGAACAGGAGAGGGTTTTTCTTGGGGACTGAAGGTAAGACTGTCTGGTTCTATAAAGGAAACTAAATTACGTGGCGAATTTTGTGTCTGAGCCATTTCTGATAGGAAGAGAGAAAAAAAGTTCCCATAAAGGTGATTTTTCAAGAAAATTCAGGCTGCTTATTGTTCTTTCATTTCAGACTCCAGGTTCTACTCAGGAACTCTCCCTCCTCTCACACACATGTTCTGTCCCTAACCTCTCCCCTGCATATGTACATATACATATATAAATATTAGTGATCTTCTTCAGATTCCAATTAGCAACTCAAACAATTGTTATTGATCAGTGCACAGGCAAGCAATTCTCTCTCTCCACAGGGACAGGAGATGGACCAGATATCCTGTTAAAGTCCTTTCCATCCTCATGTCTATAGCACAAAGGTTTACCTAATGTGAAAATGCCTCCCTGCTAGCACAGGACAGCAGCAGCAGGGTATGAGGTGCCATGCCACACAGACACACACCTGCTGTGCTCCCCAAAGCATGGAGCCTTGCCTTCAACATGACAGCAGGAGGTGGGTGCTGGAGAAGTCACTGTGTCAGCACTGCAGCCCGGTCACTCAGAGCAGGGAAAGATGTCAGAGCCTCACCACTCTAATCCCAGCTTTGGTGCCAGCTCACCCACCTGCAGGGTGGCAGCATTATTTTGAGACAATATTGTTACTGTCTTAATATCATACAAGATTATTACTTTTTTAACACTACTCTGAGAAAACATCCTTTTCCTTCAAGGGAACCAGTCCAAAAGTTGGAGTTTTACAGATGTTACCATGGAAGAAAAGAATATACCTGTACAGAGGGGGAAAGGGCAAAATGCACAAATTGTTCAGGTATTGTTCTGCAACTATTAACATCCAATACTTGGATTTTCCACCACATTTGATACCCTACCTTAAACAACTATAAGATCCTTGTACAAATTCATTATGCAATCACAATGTTTTAAATATGCATACGTAGGGTATTATAATTAAATAGTAGGGAAGGTGAAATATGAGGATCATCACAGGAGGAATATGAGAATCATCACAAGGACAAGATAGAAATATGTGATATTTTAGACTATATGAGTAATTATCACAGGCAACTTGGGTCAGTCAGGCTGAGCAGGACACATAGAATTGGAAAGTGTCCGAGGTAAGAGACAAGCACGAGTCAGGGCTCTTGACAGACAAAAGGTCAGAAGCAAGAGTTTGAGTGCTAAATAGCCAATTAACATATTTTTACATTATTATAGATTCAACAAAAATTAAATGATCTGATTATCTTATATATTAAGGTAATAAAAACGTGGTCTGTCCAATTAACTGCACTCTTCTGACCTTGAACTTATGTTTATGCAGTTCTCATCTGCAGATTACAAAACCTACTGTGAAACTTAGTGGCTCAGCTGTGGTGAGGTTCAACTCTGCTCTAGCAGCTCCTTTTTCTACTCATATTCCTTTGAAATAATCTTTACTCTTGATTTTAATCATGCTTATTATATTTATTTTTATTCTGTACTCATCATGTGCATACATTTCATCATTATTACAATGGCTGAACTACGTTAACCATAACTACATATCTTTTTATTATTATTGTTATTATTTGTCTTGTATCATTAAGTAGTAAAGCAAAACTAATTTCATCGGTGAATTTTCACATGTTGCTGTGAAAACACACTCTCTCTGGGCAATTTCTTTTCTTTATTCCTGTGCAGAGCAGCTCTTGCTCATGCCAAACACCCCTGGAGCCAGGATGTTCTCTCCTCTGGAGGGCCTAATCAAGCAGACTTACATGAAATCTCTCTCACTGGATATTTCCAGAAACTGAGTTGGGAATGATATCTCTGTGTATGTCCACCACATTGAGCCAGACAGATAGAACATCCTCCTTTGTCTCAGCAGTAAAACTTTAAATATACTTTTTTATTCTCCCCCAAAATATTGTCCTCTGAATGACTGGCACCAGCTCATGATGGGGTGTGGGTGAGGGAAAATGAAGGAATCTTTGAGGATCCAAAATAGCCCAGTTCGGGGGAAGGGGGGGTACAAACTAAGAAAAAAAAATCCATTCATCTGTTTTTGACCTTAGTAAGAAAGAAAATGTTTTTTTCCCACTTTAGAAATACCTTGAGCTAATGTCTACAGAGAGAGATGTGGAATAGCACAGCTGAAGCTGTCAAGGGCAATTTTTCTTACAGAAAGTGTTTTGTTACTTACGAAAAAAAATGAAGCTAAGAAAAACAGAGGAACTTGAATTCCAATCTCCTTTAATGCAACATTATGGCTGAGAATTTCAAGCTGTAAAAGCAGGAAACTCAGAAATATAGACTCTACATTATGCACATGGATTGCATAAGAGAAAAGAGGCAAATCACTGTGGCAGAAGTCCAAAGCTCTATTAAATTTTTGAACCCTTTTACAGTTAGTTGGGGCCCAGGAACAATTGGTCAGACACCCACTTGCTCCAACCTGCAGCTCTCACTGCAATAGAAAACTTTCAGAAGGTTTGACTTCCTAAGATCTCTCTCCTTAACTTACTTAGGGATCTAAAAAATTTTTTCTATGGACCTGAAAAATTCTTGCCCTCTAGCACACAAGAGAAATTAAAGCACACTCTTCATATTGCGTGATGTCTGTCACATTCATGTCTGTGATAAGTGAATGTCTTCTTACAAGAATCATGGTTATGACAACTGAGACTGCTGACTGACATTTAAACTGGGACTGTTTTTAAAATCAGGATTTGGGATGCTAAACTCTAAGAGATAGATCCTTTTTACTCATGCATTACAAAGGAAGGAGTAGTGCATTGCTATTCCAGCACCTGCATCACCATCAGAAGAACATCTGGGACCCAAAATCTGGAGGTAGGAAAGGGGGAAGAGACAGGGTCTCGTGTGTTCTGAAAGTCCTCTGTAGCTCTGCAGGGTGTCCAGATGACCCTCAGGGAATTTCACATACATGAGCTATAGGGTTGTCTTGCATCTTGCACTGAGATATCAAAGCTGCCCACCACTGCAGAAGGGCTCTAAAGAGTAGTCAGTGCCCCTGACTATTCCTGCATTGGAATGTTGTACACCAGAAATTTCTCAAAACTTCCAAAAATCATTCTGCCCCTTGAGGAACCTAAGAGGCAGTGCAGTACTGTTGCCCTGAGTTTTGCAGTTCTTCGGTGTTTTCATTCTTCTGTAACAATTTCTCACACATTCTCTGTAAACATAGCCATGTTTTTCTAACTGTGTTCTATTGTTTGCATTCCTTTCTCCTGGGTGGAGTGATTTGATGGATAATTCTTTTGACCAGTGTGATGTAGAGGTGGCAATTTCTCTCTCCAATCCCTGTGGTTTCTAGGAGGATATAAAATAAAGTGTGGGCTCTGGGAGGCCCAGGCCTGCCCAGTTTTTTGTCCTGCAGTTTGGGTCTCTCTCTTCAATGCGTGTCTGCGTCTTTCTTTTGTGTCCAAAGTGTGACAGAGTACAACTAAGGAAGAATACAAATTGACTAAAAAAGATCTGTAATGAACACTATGCAAGGTCTGTGAGATCTTTGTACTTTTTTCTGTCCCAAGAGCCCTGGATTACCATTGAAATAATCTCCTCTCCCTCACCAGTCACACCACAAGGTCCTGTCTTTATCAGTACCAGGAAGTCACAGCAGCAATACACTTTTCATGGGTAAATATTGAGCTGGAAAAAGATTAGAGCTCTGAACATCACCAGAGGCTGAAGCAGGGACCAGAGGGCTGATTCAAGCAGATGGGATGAGTGTACCAACTCTGTAAAGATTCTTTGTCTTACCTTGCAAGATGCACAGGTAGGAAAAGGTGAGCAGCACATCTTTAAAGTACCTGTGACAGACTAAAGAACAAATCCAAAGGCCCATTTTGCCTTTGATGTTTTATGACTGTCCTTTCACAAAGATGCTCATCTGCAAACTGTTTCTTTTAAAATATCTCCCAAAACAGAAATATTTCTCTGGGCCCTTTTACAGCAGGACTGACAGCAAGAGCTCCAAAGATAATCGTCAGTAAACCTAGTTATTGGAACAGTGTAGCCTGTTATAAATTCACATACACAACACAGAAGAATTAAGACACTCCTCAGTCCAGTCTTTCAAATGGCAATTGATAGAGATCTCTCTAGTAACTGCACCAGCACCAGACTGATTCCAACAGCTCCACAGATACCTCACAACAGCCCCACAGCCAGACTGACTCTCATAACAAAATTAATGCTACAAAAGGCACCAGGGGCTCAGCTTTGAACAAAACTGTGAGAGCACCAGAGTCCTCCACTGCATCACAGAACTCAAGTTATCTCTCATGGATTGTTGTATTTTGGTTGTATTTTGGTTGTATTTGGTTGTATTTGGTTATATTTGGTTGTATTTGGTTGTATTTGGTTATATTTTGGTTATATTTGGTATATTTGGTTATATTTGGTTGTATTTTGCACCTAGTTCTTGGTGCCCACTCATGCCTTAAAACAAAACAACAAAATCTCATATACTCTTTTCTTTTTTTTCCTTTACACACATGTATAGATGCATGCGCATATATATATAGAGAGAGAGCATATATATATATGCATAATATATATATTATACAATGTATAGATATACATCATGTGTTTTAACTCCACTGCATTTTTTTCCCTCCTCTCGCTGCCAAGAAAAGACAGAAAATTGTCCCAGGCTGTTTTAGATGCCTCAGATTAGCAATGTTATAGTCAGAACAGCACAGAGCACTCCTGGGCATCTATTGTGAGCACTTGCAGATGCCATGAGCCCTTTGCATTCAAAAATGCTGTATTTACATTCAAACATAAAGGAAAATAAAACCAATTTTATTCACGCTCTCTTACATCAAGAGGCATTTTTAGAGCAACAGCTTAGCATTCACAGCACGCGTGGCATTCTTGATTAAACAAGAGATCCGCATCAACATAATAAACCTGTAATTTTATTGGCCAAGCTCTATGAAAACAATTTAGAATACATGGATTGCAATGTTAAGCAAACTGCAGCCCATGTACAACACCCATGAATTATAGCAGTTTGGCGATGAGCTGACCAGTTGCTTCTTATAGCCC
This sequence comes from Climacteris rufus, assembly GCA_013398175.1. NCBI lineage: Eukaryota > Metazoa > Chordata > Aves > Passeriformes > Climacteridae > Climacteris > Climacteris rufus. Next base: position 263,155 of record VZRZ01005133.1, on the reverse strand, counting down.
TTAATAACAATCATCCACATCTTCACAGCACAAAAGAAATAAGAGATGCAAGTAGCCTATTAGCTCATCCAGAAAAAAACAGGATTGTTCCCTACGGGATAATTGCTAATACTCTGTCCACAGTAGATTTAAAGCTGTAAAACAAGATAGCCTCTTTAGCAAAATTACTCAGCATGGCTGAGAAGTCAGCTCCAGAAAGCCTTTTCTAGATATTGAATTTAAATATTTATTCTTTAAAAAGGTTTAAATCTAGTACAAGGAGCTTGGTCTCCTTTGGATTCCCCTCTAGTCAATAGAGGAGTTCGTACCTTTTTGCTACAAAGCAGAAACACTGAGAGACTGACTTTGCCTGGCCAACAGCCTCCACAAATATTTCCCCCTCCACCCAGCTCCTCTGTGTCAGCTCTCGTCCATAACAGCACCTCAGCATCACCTCTTCACTTTGGCACTATGCGGGTATGTCTCATGTCTCATCTCATGCCCCCCTGTCCACCTCAGGACTCCCCCAGGCATAAAGGAGTACGTGGATTTCACTCTAAATATTGATTCAGTAAATCAGATCTTCTGATTCGGTGAGCATTCCCATCACTTCAGCCAAACCTCAACAGGGACATGTGGCAATACCACCAGCCCAAGGACTGGCAGCCCTAGTGTAAAATCCAGAACTTCACTGCGTCCTGTGCTAGAGCAGGGGCTCTGGCACGAGGCCGGATCTAGGTAAATGCATCACTACTTGATGCAAGTAGTGTCAGTCCTTGCTCCAAATACCAAGCTGTGCTTCCACTGCTCAGTAACTATCCATGCACTTCTTCAGCCCCTTGGAAAGTCCACAATTAACAGAGAATTAATATGTTTATCAGAAGAGCTCAAATGTACCTGAGAGGGAGGGAAGACGGGGATTACAAAATTTGCAGACATAGGAATCATAGCAAGTCTACCAAAATCCAGGCTAAATCCAAAGCCTTGCAGCAACCAACACAAAGGCATCTTGCTTTGTGCCCAGCAGAGTCAGTAATGCCATCATGAGAAATTTGGGAGAAGAGGTGGAAACAGCAGCATTTATCAGTACTTAAAACTTCTACAGATCCCAAGTCATGAAACCGAAAGTCTTCAACCTGTACATTTTAGGTCACCTGATTATTATTAACAACTGATCTTTTAAAAAGAAGTGGTAAGCATGAAAAGCCCTTGCAAACTGTAACAACTGTTACCAGCAAATGGGTAAAGACCCCAGTAAAAGCTTTGAGATGTTTTCCAGGGACAATAGAAAAGAACAAGTACAAATCAAACTTCTTGGGTTCTGCATCTCTAACTTTATTTCCCTGAGAGAGGTTTCTTCTGAACTTCCTTCTTACACTCTTCCAAAACCTCTAGTAAAAATTAACATGTCCATGACTGAGACCCCACTCTTACACACCACAAAATTCCCTGCTGTTAACTGAGGCATTGCTAATGTGGGTCATGTTCTTCTTGCTTAGGATAAGCATTTAATGAGTGCCCTAACCACTTTCCTAAAACAAGCCCTGATCTCTGTCTCTGATATCTAGAAACATTTGCAAGCAGGATTTCAGTCACCTGCATACACTCACTCCATGAGCTTGTTACACAGAAGGTGGGACTGTAAGGGAGAACACTTTGTACCTGGAATACACAGAACCTTACATGTCCCCAAATCATGCAAATCTCAAGACATCTCAACTCCTCTAAACAAACTTCAGACCTCAACCACAAAAGTCAAAACCAAGAAGTATCCCACAAAAAATATTCTTTTAATATACCATAGGAAGACAGGAGGAGAAAAGTCAAGGGCACTGCCACTGACCTCCATCCTTGCAATAGTGAGGAATCTGAGAAATGCCAAGATGATTATCTGAAGTGAACACCAAGAGCATGTCAGATACTCAACACCTCTCTGCTCCATAGCTGAATGAGGAGACACTTTTTAAACACAGACCTCCCCTATTCCACTAAGAGAAGTGACCATGTTACAGTGAGAAGTGATGCTTATGTATCTAACATGGTTCTATAAAATCCTTCAGGATGAAAATTGAAAAGAAGCAGCAATTTATTATTTCTGCCACAAGAAAATATAGTTTGAGGATGTAAGATAAAGTTCTTTTTCATCCAGAATTACCTTCCTTTTAGGAAAGGCAAACCACCCATAATGACAGAGGAAAATCTTCAGAAGTAGTACCAGAAAAATACATTAGAAGTGGCAATCACCATGTCAGACACACTACACTGCAGGGGAAGGGAAGAATGGCCAGATAATGAAATTACAGGGCATTGAAAATGTCAAAGAGCAACCGTGCTCTACCATCATTCACAGGTTATATGAGGCATTAACATGCTGATATCCCATTCCAATGACAAAGATGGCAACAAGAACAGAAAATAGTCCAAAATGAATCTGTTGCTGAGATCAGGAATTTAATGAAACACGGAGATGAGCAGAAAATTAAACTTACTTTCACTGCACAGCCTTCAAACTGGAAGCTGCTGGCCCTATTCAGCAACAGTAATAGCTCAGGGATGCATTCTTTTACTTTCCTTATCTTTGATCCCCCTATACATATGAGTCATAATCACAAAAAGGGGTATCAAGTCTTGCAAACAAGGACCAACCTTCTCAGCAGGCAAAGACATACAAGCTGCACCAAGGAATTCCAGGGAGGTATAAATAAGAAAAAGTCCTTCACAGCTAAGCTGTTTTACAGTTACATCAAGGGCCCAGGGAGGTTGGGGTATCTCTGTTCTTGGAGGAATACAGAACTTGATTGGACAAGGCTATGAGCAGCTTTATCTGACATTACTGCTTGATCCAGCTTTGAAGCTGATCTGAGCAGGAGCCGGACCAAAAGATCTGCAGAATCTCCCCCCACAAACCCAATCTAAAGCACTCTACAACTTAATGAGTTCTGCTCCCTTCAAATAGAAACACCATTGATCAATATGAGCAGCACACACAAAAGTAAAGCCAGAGGACCCTATGTCTATCATGCAACACACTTTTCTGACTTCCTTAAGGGAGTTGATCACAATAAAAAAAAAATCTTCTGCCACCATTCCTCAAATAAAGAGAAAAAAAGACAAGTCATGGTAAATTAAAATGTACAGTTTGTTTATGGAAACCCACTCCTGGAGACTGTCTAGGGGGTCATAACACAGCTTGGGACAGGTGCAAATGACCTGTCAGATCCCAGAGAGCTCCATGTGGAGCTACTATACCTCTACACATCCTCTCCAGGTATGATAACCCCACAGGGGAGAGCAGCACCATCCCAGCAGTACCACCCAAAGCAGCCAAGGTTATGCTGGGAGCATTTCCTCTGCAAAGTCAGATGCAGAAGATATTCTGCACTGTACCCCAAACCTCCAAATTCTAATGTTCTTCCTAGATCTGGTACAGAAATGGTCCTTTTTCAGCCCAACTTAATAAACTTTCCTATTGGAAAGGCCGGGAGCAACACAGCCCCAAAAGGTTTGACAAGGTCAGAGCTAAAGACCAGTTGATAAGGCTATCTGGCTCCCAGAATGGTGTCTTACAGAGCCTGAATCTTCTGTCTCAAAATTGTATTTCAGAACCAAGTTCATCTGAATTTAAAAAGGGACATGTCTTTGAAAAACAAGAAGCAAAGTTAACAAAAACACCCATTCACTTAATTTAATCTGGAAAACATAAATATAGCAGTTTCCTCATTCCATCAAGCAGATGCAAATTTAATTTCAGATCATTCTATTTGTTTTTCTGTAAACAATTTTTTAAAAAGCATGGGAAAAGAAACCCTTGGAAACACTATCGCTTATCATATATACTGTGTGCCTCTCTCCCTGCTGGCCCATATCACATTCAATACTACAGTTTTCAAAGGCTGCTGGAATTCAATCTGCTAAAGGTGTAATAAATGAGCCTTTGCAGAGTGCATTTGTTGAGTAAGCGGGAGTATCTGGACATCTGTGCACAGGGATGATTCACTGAGAGATGTGTGTAAGAAAAAAGACCCATCCCTACCGATTTCAAGGCCACGTTCTCAACGCAGTTTATTGGCAGCCCAATCTACCTGACAACAAACTTAGCCAGACTGTGAATCAAAAATCTTTCCACCCACAAGACCATCGTTCTTTCCCTGCTACACAAGTGGTTTTTGCATCATACTTAGAAAGTAATGTTAACCTGTTGCTCGATTAAGGTGTGGATAAGATCTATCACCTCAGGGCATTCTTAAATACAAGCACCTTGTTCATTACAAGGGCATAATATTCTTCTCTATCGACAGAGCAATAGTCATGGATCACGTGGCAAGAACCAGCCTTGGACGTAGGTAGATGGATGTCCAGCCATTGCAAGCTTCATGGTCATATAACCAATGTCTTATGGAGATCTATAGACAGACAGTACAGACCTTGGCAATGTCTCTGTGACTCAAAGCCCATCTGCCACAGCAGCAGAACAAATGAACAATAGCCAGCTATGAACTGCAGTCTACACTCCCAATTATACCTGAAGTGTCTCCGGGCAACATCCAGGACTGGCTGAGATAGCACTTACCTGTCAAAACATATTGGATACTACAAACTGCCTCTTTAGAACCTAGAAGTGGTTTCACATTCCCTCTATTGCAACTCTGCCTCCTCCACAGAAATCCTGCAATCTGGACAAAACAGAGATTTGTCTGTGTGCCTTATATCTTTTTTGCCACTGGGCACTTAAAAGTCTTCAAGATGCGCAAAACTTAAGATTACTCTGAGGCTGCCCCATAAGGAAGGTAGCACCTAAAGATGCAGAGTCTGAACAACTTGAAACATAACCAAAAAGACAATATGGTGCATTAACAGTTTCATGCACTTTATAAGAGTTGTTACTAGAAGGAGAATGTGAAGTGCCCTCTGCATTGCCCACATCTGATTTCTTACACAGTTCTTTCCTGTCATCTTTTGAATGAACACCTGAGGTGCAGCCCCAGCCTCCTGCCAGTTAGTGCTGCCATCCTGCACAAAGCTGTTGGGTGCTCAGCCCACCGGGGCTGAAGGGACTGCCTGGCTTCACAGGAACACCAGACAGCAGTAGCACAACCTGGACATTGTGGAACTACAGCCTTAGATGGAGAAGAGATAGCAGAGAATGCCAAAACTGAACAGAACTTACAAAGAAGGGGTAATTTCACAGTGCACTGTCACTGTTCCAAATTCATGACATTTGAATGTCAGGAATAAGCTTTGGCAACAGACACCTGAGCAGAACTGAGTTAAGCAGCTTAGAGAGTTACCTCCAACAGCTACAGGCTGGTACAGTTGGGATATATTAAGTACTTTTTATTTGCCCCAGCTCCAAGGTGGTAAAATGAGTTAACCTGCAAGCCTGGACTAGGATACTACTCTCCCAATAAAGTGGAAATACCAGGAGAACCAGTGGACATCCAGGAACTATCTTATGCTGAACAGAAGGAAGCACCACTGGGAAGACGGAAGGTAGAGCCCCATTTGACTCCATCTCCAGACTGCCTGAAGTCCCTCACTGCTCTTCCACCTCTTTCTGTCCTGACACAGCTCAGCTCTCCTACCCAGCTGGAAATTCAGTCTTGCCTCTGCCCCCACACAGGCCTTGCTGCCTCTTAGTACCACACAAGAGCAGTCTTCATTTCTCCCCCTGCCATATGCAGCTTAGTCCAATTCTCACTGCAGCTTTTCCTGCACAGCCTGCTTATGCTTTTTATCTTATCATTCTTCCCACAGTCTGCAGTGAAGAAGTAATCACCATAGCTGCAGTGTTATCCCATAGAAATTACTTTTTCACAAGGAAAAGTGCAAAAATACAATTACTTGCTTTAGCTAGAGTGGGTTAGAGGTACCCAGTTATGAAGAGCTTCTATTTTTCAGGAAAAGACTGAAAATTTGTACTTATATGTATAGCAATGAGAAAGTACTTTTACCTTCCCTTAAAGAAAACCCCTGAAAATTATACCAGGCCTTATCTGCCAGAATTATATAGTATTTCTGTCTCAAATGCCTGCATGCAGTACTATCAGACAAGCCCCTCCAAAGGTTCTTGTCAATAACAGGCCTGAAGCAGAGGTCAAGCTGCACAATGACTCTTGCAAATCAAGATGCTATTGACACTCAGAGAGATGCAACTAGAATCAAACCTGCTGCCACTGCTGCAACAAGAGACAAACCTGGAGGATCACTGAAGTTTGGAAGTGTAGAACAATTAAACTAGTGAGCTCTGGAGATGTTATCTAACCAATTTCCATTCCCCAGACAGGATGTAGTTTCTCTGAATCACTCCCAAGAGATACTTCCCTAGTCTGTTTTTAATGATCTCTGATGCAAGAAAAGACACCTCCAAAGGAGCTATACCAAGTTTTACTCACTATAAACCTTTTCATATTAACTAATTTTCTGTTGCTGTATTTTAAGCATATGATTGCTCACTCAATGCTTCACAGATATAGGTAAAAAATTATTTACCTCTAACAACTATTTCTTATATCAGTTTTGTAATCCCTTTTCAGTTTCCTGTTCTTTAGCTGAACAATTCCCATCCATTCAAGGTTTCCTTGTAAGCCAGGTTACCCTGTGTTTGAACATCTTCATTTTTCTCTGAGACAGTCTCTCAAAATGATTTTTATCTTTCTTTAAGCAAACTTAGACTGGCCAAAGAACTAAGTTACCTGCACTGAGTGCATTGGAAGGATTACTTTGTGTATCTTGCAGGCTACATATAATCCTGCTCATTGAAGCAACAGGGGATTTGCTTCCTAGAAACAGTCTACTCCCCTCTGCAAGACCTATCCTCAGTGCACTGTGGAGCTGAGTTGCTGACAGAGAGATTGACAAGAGTGAGAACAAGCTAGGGCAGGGGGAAAGTTGGAGTAAATGTTTGTGTATTTTCTGACAGGCCAGAGAAGGTAATACTGTCAGGACAGTTGTGCAGAAAGAAAGTGATTTCTAGGAGATAATCGCTTCTTTTAGAAGAAAGGATGAATGCACCACTGGGAGGGGACAAAGAACAGAACTGGTTTAGTAAAAGGCAGGAATATGAAGCAAGACAATAATAGTCAAATTTGTGCACTAAGGAGATAGGAGGAACAAGTATTCCAAGAATACCTACTGTGAGACAGTGCCCTAAGGAAAACAAGACTCGAGTATGCTGTGCACAAAATGCAAAAGAGCCTGACCCACAAACCTCAAAGCAGGAAGCCCACTTCTTAGCATTCAGGGTATCAGATAGGGTTCTGATACCCCCTTCTAGTACAGTGAGGCTGGATTAGTGTCTGACCTTCGTTTCAGAAGTAAAAGATGACATAGTGAAGTCTGCTGGTCTAAGTGGCCCGAAAGAAAACCCAGAGGACACAGCAGAGAAGTTTACAGGTTCACATGCAAGTAAACGAGAGCCCAGTCTAGTCTTACCTTCCTCTTCACCCTCTTCCAGACCAACCTGACTCCCTTTCAGTCCTTGAGAAATATTTTACCGAACAAATTCAGTGCTACATAGTTGTACAGATATTTCAGAAATGGGATTAAAAGAATCCTTCAAATATGCCAGACATCAAGAATCACTGTTACTGTCCTCACTTAGAAAGTAAGAAGACAGGAAGCAACTGCAAAACACAGACACTGGACAAACAAAACAATCAAGGACAAGATGACAATGCTGGAGAAAGAACAAAGAAATAGCTGGACTATGCTGCAATATGCCAAGCTCTGGAAAGACCAAAGCAACTTTGTCATTAGCAGAGAAGGCAGTTCTTCCTGATATACAGCCCTTACAAATCTGTGTGGTATAAATGCAATTTATGTGGACTATAATGCAGTTAATTTATCCCCATAAAGGAAAGAGACAGTGTAACTTCCTAGACAGGTTCTGATTCTTACCATCACTCGTAGTGATAAATTTAGCCCAAGTTTCTGTACCTGACTTTTCATTTCTAGGTAGCTTAAGCTACTCCGACACTAACCTTATTGTGACAGTGTCAGAAATGACACATATCTGGCCGCATTTGTTTAATTGTGGTTCTCCTTTTTTCTCTTCTCTCTGGTGCCCATGAAAAGCATTAACCTGACAGGATCAGAGAACAAGTCATTTATTTTCTGTCACAACAGATATGCAGCAAAGAGCAAGTTGCCTATGCATCACTCCTTGCCAGTGTGCATCAGCCTTGGCTCAGGAGGAGCCATCTCCAAAAGTAAGAGCACAAATCAATTTTGCATGGCCATTCAGGGTCAGCTTCTCTGTTGACACCATGTGTTTTTACCAGCTGCACTGGTAGGTTCTGTCACATGGATCCACTAGGAAACTCAAACCATGCATATCAGCTGATGTGACACACTCCCTTATTTCCATTTCCACAAAAACTTTGTTTACATCAGCAAAACATCCAAAGCTGGTGGATATTTTTCTTTCTGTATGGATGTTTTGTCAATTCTTTCACCCCCAGGCTGCAGTTACCCAGAGGACACAAGACAGACACACAGAGAAGACGAAACCTTTCAAGAGGAAAGGTAGCCAAGAACTCTTCACTCATCCTTTAATTTCTATGCACATGCCAGGGCTCTTTTAAGTATTTGATTATAACAATAATATTTTTGCTACAGCTTTATAAATACACACGCATCTAGTGGAAGATCCTAGGGTATATACAACTGCATAATAGTATTTATTGTTGTTTTGAACATGTATTTACTTATGTATCTGCCAAACAAGGCTGTTCAAAACTTAAAATAAAGGCATGTTAGTAGACATAGAAAAGAGGAAAAAGGAAAGCAATGTAAGAAAGGAATCCAAAGAAATAGCTATGTTTACCCAGTTTTTACGTAGTGTTAAAGCTCCAATACAGGTTTTGGTAGTGCATGGGTTGGTTTGAATTTTTGGGGGGAGGGGCATGTTTTTGGTTGGTTAGTTGGGTTTTTTAATTTTGATAAAATATATAATGAAACTAGAAGATGGCATCATATAAATCTGTAATGGTAACAAGCCTGAAAAATGGTATCACTGTTACTAACTCTCAGTACATCTTTAAGAGGGTAATTCCGTAGGATACTTCTTGCACTCTGCTCTTTTGCCCCGTGCTGCAACTTTCCCAAAGGCATGTAATAGCATAGCTGATGGTTTAGCAAAAGCCCCTGCTTTACCAGCTCACTGAATTTTAACTTACAAAGAAGACAATCACATCTAAAAGCAGGGGGGATAAACTCCAATTTTCACTGTATGTAGCTTCAAGCAAAAGGAAATTGCAATCTCTGAGCAGCAAAAGGCCACAGTAAATAGGGGACCCAAAACAGTTACTGGAGATCTCATTTGTAACATCTGACTTTGCACAGAGCATGCAGAACAGATCAAGCTGCTCAAACCCTGAGGTTGCTGGCTGCACATGTGTGCATTAAATTCAGCGTACACACGGCAATTATTTGATGTCCTGGCTTTTAAGAAATGGCTTCTAATAGAGGGAGTTCATCTGAAACCTTCCTGCATCTTTATTCACTTCTTTGCTTCATATTATGGAAAGGGATAAATCATACCACGTTTAGCTGTCTGAGTTCTCCCCAAAGCTCTCGCTGCTGAGAATAAGAACATGTTTTCTAAATGACAACAGGCTGGTGGGCAACAGGCAGCAAAACAGGTCCTTTGCAACAGCAGTGCAAGGCAGTGGGAAGTCCTGCAGTTTCCCTGTGGGCACACTAAGCTATTTTGCCCTTCATTCCTCCAGTGGCCCCTCTCTACTTTGCCTATAGTGCCTGGTTTCCCTTTTACTCTCTCCATCTGCAGCTTCCACTTTCATGCTGCTTTCAGGCTTCTCTACCCTGGAATCCTACCTGTCTTTTTACAACTCCTTTCTAGTTATGCCTCACTTCCTTCAATTTCTCCCTGACTATTTCTTCCTAAATTACATCACCAACATGCAACACCTTCCCTCTTCTTGCCTTTTCTGTCACTTGTCCTTGACCACCTAAGCTCACACATTAGATGCAGGAACCCTTCGCTTTAGTACCATTCCTTTACACTTTGAAAGAAACCCCTGTGAGCTCCTACACAATATATTGTTTCAAGTTTCTTCTAAACCCGTCCCTTACCATGATGTCTCTGAAATACCTTACGATAAAAAGGGTTGCAGGTACTAGTAAACCCCTGGATTTGACCCACTAAGCATTAACCATGACATTCTTTTTCCTGTATTTTCCAGGCTGATGCTGTTTCTGCTAAACCTAGGCCACAAGACCCTTGAGATAACAACCACCCTCTCTGTTTCCTTTTTTACCCTCTCTTGAGCAATTTTCAGGCAAAAATTAATATCCCATGTATGACTGTCAAGCTGAATGAGAAGATGAAAAGAGAAAAGCTAAAAGGAACACTGCAGTGCCATAAACTAAGTAGCAACACATCAGATATTTTTGTGTTGATATTTTTTGCTAATGACAGATAACAGGCAATGGAAGATGTTGCTGTTGCAAGATCTTTGTAACTAATTTCTTCTCAGGCCCTGGCACTATGAGAGGCTGTGGCTATGCAGTTACAACCGAAAAGAAGGTGCAGGTGTGACCCCACAGATTTTTCTGCTGAGTACGGGACAAGTCCATCTCCCTCACCACAGCAGTGTCAGGTGTTACGTGAGCCTATTCCACACACACATGCAAAACCCACACCTTCCAACAAGCCAAAGAAAGCATTAGTTGCTGAACTAACTGCTTCCAGATAATTTAATTTTACCTTGATTGTAATTAATTAATTTCAGCAGCAATGGGTCCTCCTTGACCAAAGCTGAGCCTGGCCTGTGATATATTTAGCACATCAGCTTCACCAGTCAAGTTTCTGGTAACAATTAAAGAACAAGTATTGCATACTGTGGGGGTGAAAACAAGTTCCTCGGCCCTTCACACCACCACTTGGTCTCATCCTGTCCTCCTGACAACCAGGACAAACTTCAAACTGCAAGGGGCCAGGAATGCAAGGTGACACTGCTTTTGGCCACCCTTGCTCAAATAGAAGTGTTTGCAAAAAAAAAGAGAGAAACTAGATTTTTCCAGGATTATGATTCTCTTTACTGTTTATCTGTTCAGATCTTTGACATTAAGCCTGGATTCAGCATTTTCTCCTGGACTGTTTTTTCCTACCTTTTTGATACAATGGACTACTAGTTCTTGGCTAATGGGTGTGTCAATTTTCATTTGAATGTGCTATCCCCTTTTGCCTCCAAACACAGAGACCGAAAAGAAAGCTCATCTTTCAAATCATTACTTACAACACTCCACCAGAGTAAATCCTCTCCATCCCTGTACAAAAGGATAAACACATTCCATCATAACAGATTTAGAGAGTTACTTCCCTGGCTAAAATGTTCAGCTGTGTCCAAGATACCGGATGTTTTGGTAGTTTAAAAGCACACCAGGAATAAGAAGGGATAACCAGCAAATTTGACTCACAGCCACCCAAATTCATGGGTGTTTCTGTCCTCCCTAACTCACATGATCTGCACCAGACATTCAGTTTTGTTACAGATTCAGAGCTATACCTTTTCCAGGCAGTTAAAATTATCTTGCTGCCCCTTCTGTTCGGTGTTCGGTTATGCTTTCCAGTACCACAAAAGAGTAATTTGCCAGCTCTGGCTCTGATGTGGGCCCTGGGTGCCATCAGGAGGCTATATCTGACCGGCCTTGGATGGTACTGTGAGGCTGCCATACATCAGGCAAGAGTTTACCACCACCATACAAGGTGGTACTCACCCACTAACATTTCACTTTATGTATGAAGCCACAAAACCTTCAATCCACAGACCACAATACAAATCCTTCTAGTGCAGCCAGGCCTGAGTTAGACACTTATGGTTCTGGTATAGCCTTAATTACAACAGAGGAGCGGGACAGGGACTGTGACAAGTCTTATTCACCCTCAAACAACCACACACTGGTATTCAAGGCAAAGCTATCCACAGATGGACAATTCAGAGCAGAGCTTTCCATGCAATACATTCTTTTCCATCCTAGTACAAGATATACCAACACTGTGAAAAAAGCCCTTATCCAATTCATCCACATCCCACCTGACTACACAAATTAGGACCATGAATGATCATCATTATTTTTATTCACAGAATGTTCTGCATGGGCTTTATTTTTCTCTAAATATTCTGTGTTTGCTGATACACTAAAGCAATGAAACACTAAAGTGAAACACTTAGGGAAACACTAAATATTTAGTGAAAAGCTAAAGATACATGCAAAGATGAGCAAGAAGTAGCCAAATATTTCTATCCTGTGCTACACTGGGCTTCCAACAGGATGAGTTCATGACTCAACAAATTATCTGGGTGTTTTTGCTAAAAACCGTCACTTGTGAGTCATTATGGATGCTTAATTGGTCATCTGCAAATTTCAGGGTTAACACCTCACTTAATGAACAAGCTTGTTCAAGCCTCTGAAAATGATTCATTCTGGCTGCCTGAACTCCTGGGGAGATAGCTAATGCTTCAGTTCACATCCTGACATTTTCTGTATAATCATAAAGGCAAGGAAGATGTATATTTGTGTACGTGGGCAAGTGAATAAAAATGCACATAAAATGAGAAACAGCTCAAGCTCACACTCAGATTCAGGAACGTGAGCTTTGTGTCAAATGATAGATGTAGAGGACCTTGACTATTAAATGAACATTGTATCTAAGGTAATGCATTTCTTGTCAGGCTCCGTCCCCCAAAAGTATTACTCAAGCATGAACTTCTAGAAGTGTCTGCCACAGGCACAATTACCTAAGTTCCAGCCTCTGCAATATTACATTAATAACAAGAGTAGCTCTCTTGCCAGTTTAACTAATGTAATAACCTCAGTATTTGCCTTCTGTAAGCACAATATGGACTGGTTTCTCACTTAATCCAGGCTTGCAGTACTGTCTTCTGACTTCTCCCACTATCACAATTAAAAACTGATTTCTGCCTCTTCCCTTCCCCCCCCCCTTCTTTTTTTCTCTCTCTTTCTTTCTTCCTTCCTTCCTTAAGGTATTTTACTTCCCTTTGTATAACTCACTTCTTAGAAGAACCAGCTCTCTTCTACACTCTTCTTTTAGAAAGGTCACCATTTGGAGAATAGAAAGCTACAAATAATGAATAAGTAGTTGACAGGTAGATTGAAAGCTCAAAAGAAATGAACAGACCAGGCTCTGGAAATAGCATTCAACTCAAAACTCATCAGCAAATTCCTAACCCCCACTAATCACAGCAGTTCAATCCTCCTATGCAGAAACAGGATTGCTCCAGCTATTAACGCACTAAGGGCCATGGGAGCTGGAGAAAAAATAGAAAAGTCTAATTCCCAGCTGTTCTTTAACCACAGTGCCAATGATTACTTTAAAGATGTATCTCAGATCCCACAGAATATTCCAAAGAAACTGGATCTACCCACAGCACTAGATGTCATGCCCCTTTCCTTTTTATAGTATTTCAGCCTCTGCAAAGGGGGGTCAAACATCATCCTGTGTGTCAGGGAACACAAAACACTGGGATACCATGGTCAGAAAAGAGCTCTAAGCAGTTCTAAAGCAGGAGAACACCACAGTTAGTTCATGACACCACAAGTAGGATGAGACCATTATGGAGGGACTACTGGCTCCTAATCCTTCTGCACAATAGCAGGGAGAGATGCTCCCCTCAACCAGAGAACATAAAGTCTCTTCAGGCACAGAAAAGTCCACACTAGATGTGTTAGATGCCCTTCTGTTGTTGCCAGATGGAACTGTGGACACTCACCACCCGGAAAACCAGATCTTTTAGCCCACATTTAACTGTCTCACAAACAAAATCATAGGTAGATACAAAGTAATACAGATAAATCACACTGCAGACCTGACTGGTGCTATAAGCATTTGGCACAAGAATGTAACCTTGGTTGTAGATAATGTCAGAGGAGATAAAAAGAGTTGTTCCCCTGATTATACTCTTTTCTTTCTTCCTCTAGATCTGAGTGACCTTTGCAATTCAAGCCATGCCATGGTCATTAAAATAATAAAAGTATATTTTATTACTTCTACTTGTAGGAAAACTCAGCCTGAACTCTGCTTTAATGTCCAATTCTCCTTAATGTTTCATATCTTACTGAGTTTCTGAGGCCTTTAGCCCACCATATGAAGCTAACCAGCCTCCATCTGTTCTCCTACAAGCAAACAGAATGAGGTTAATATACCTGTCAAACTCTGCTGTGGTCAATGATATGTTAATGATGTGCATGGATTTAAATAATTCACTATCCTAACAATAAGGTGACTCACTTCTTGCACTATTCATTTATGCTTTTCATGGGACGAATTTGCTCTTCCTGGACATGGTCTTGTCTAGGTCAAGAGTGGGTGTGTGTGCCCAGGGAAGAGGTAGAATTTCCCAGCAAACATCTCATGTGCAAGAAGAGCTGTGTAAATGCAAGAGCCACTCATGAGGGATAAGGTTAGGAGTCTCAACCATTTGATTTCTCAAGGGTGACAATACTGGAGTTTCATACACATGTATAAAGGCAACAGCTGCTCCAGCAAAACTTTCATCCCATATACATATCCCATCCCATATACATCCCTATCAACTCACATAGGCTAGTGTTACGTCCACAAAATAAAACCAGAGACTTACAGCTGGTTACCAGAGATCTGTGCCAGCCAAACTCCTGGAGTTTGCTGGCCTGCAGGAACAAGCAATTGGTAATCCCATGTTACCAACAGAACTGAAAGCCCAAGCTGACTGTGACTTGTATGGAAGTGACACATCTCTCTGCAACCCAAAAACAGGGCCTGGGGCAGCAGACTGCTCAATTTGCCTTTACTACAAGAGGGAGTACAAAATGCACAGCCAGAACAGAAGGTGCTCTCTCCTGACTTCACAGCCCTCACTGCTGGCAACCAGAATAGGGACTAATATTAACCAAAACAGATTATTTTCCCTGAAAGTCTCAGTGAACAAAACCTCAATTCTAACAAAGGCCCTAAGAACAGACTGCTTCCTCTTGCCAATGCTGTGCCACACCACACTTCAACATTCTAAATTGGGTGCTCTTATGTCCCAAATCCTTTTTTTCCACACTGAGCAAGAGGCTGTGTCACAGTCATTTCTCCCACCCACATATCTCTGGTAAAACCATCCATGCACCCAGTCCCGGAAGAAAGATTGCTGTGAAAGATCAATGTCATAGGAGTCACTTGTCCAAAACTGACTTCCAAAACTCAACAAGTTTTCATGTAGGATCCTGCTTGGTGTCTTCAGTAAGAAAGCAGAAAGGGGCTTACTTCTTTCATGCTCTCATAAGAATAAGGTAGCATCTTTCACACCCAGACACAATTAAGGCATGTGTTCTCATTCCATTCTCACTTGGGAAAAAACAAATGGGGCTTATTAATATCAGAAAGCCAGCCCAAGAAGAGGTCCAACTCTGCATTATTTGCTAGTGTCAGGAGACATGAACAATTTACATCCCTTGAAATTAGGTCACACACTGCTCTGCCACAACAAAAATTAGCTCATATGTCCACAAGACATTTAATGCTCATGAGGTCTGAAGTTATTTACTTCTGCTCCAAGGGAGAATTAGGGCCTTGATTCTGCTGTGATGAAAGCTATAAAGTAGTCTTCAGCATGGTTTTAATACATGGATTATAACAACACAAGTCTTAGGATTGTTTACATTTTTGCCTTCCAGTGACCACCATAAAGCAGAGTCTGGCGCCCACAGAACAGCAGCATTGATTCAATGTGGCAGCAGGTCAGTAGGGGTGAGGCAGAACAGATCTGGAAACTACACTCTATGCATGACCCCTTGCAAAAAATGTCTCAGACATCCACAGCCTGCAGTAAGCATGCTTTTGTTGGTCTACAATATCAGCTTTGTCCCATTTACTGGAACAATAAATCCCATCAGAAAAAGATGCCAGCTGTGCTCAGAGACAACTTCAGCACAGTCTTTAGATACCTTTGCCCTTCTAGTCAACGGAGAACTGAGTCACAAAGTCCCTGGAAAGTCTGTAGTCAAAGACAGTGGATGAGGCTGTTTGACTCTGTAGATTGGGTCCCCATCCTCAAAATGGGAAGTTTCACCAGATTTAGTGAAAATGGAAAGAGCTAAAACTTTTTCTGGGCTCTCCAGACCCTATGGATGGCTATCCAGTGGCAGGGATACATAATAGTCACCATTTTCCAACCCAGAGACAGTTGTTTCTCCAGCTGGATGGAATATGTAGTTACTTCTCACAACAAAGAAGGAACACAAACTCAGCTACCTTGGAGAGATGGGCTACAAAAAGACCAAAGTAAATTACTCTATGATAAGAATTACTTCGTCAATAATTTAAAATTATAATAATCAGATTTGGGATGAGCCAAAGGAATACTTTAAACACCCTCAGACACAAGGAGAGGGGATTATACAAAGCAGACAAAATGCAGACCTAAACTTATTATCCCAGACTAAATTCCTCTTTGGGCTCAGTGGAAAGACAACAGAAAAAAAAATGTCTGTCTTTTTTTTTTTGTTCTTGTTATGATGGGAGCTCTTCTCTAAGTCACCAGCTCTCCAAAAGAAACTCTAAAATTTTTAACCTTCAAGGCTAACAGATCTTTAGGACCAGTAAGGTGAACAATAACTTTCTCAAATGTGGAGCCACCAATAAATTATACAAGTCATACTGCAGGAGTGGGACTTGGGTTTGTTTTGGTTTGGATTGGTTTCATTTGGGTCTTTTTTTAGAATATGTAATTTTAAGACCTGACCTAAAAGGCTTCTCTGACCCAGGGTCATCAGCTCATGGAGCTACCCATCCACATAAAGTAGTTCATGCCATGTCTCAACACAGATGATTCTACATAGGGTTGTCAATGGAGGTGCAGTGGGAGGGTGTTGGTAGGCAAAATGTGAGACAATGTGTGAAGCTGAAAACAGAAAGACATTTTTAAGGGAGTTTTTTAGTATTGTTATTTTAAGTGATTCCAAACCGCTGAAATGAAAGAGATGGCAATATGAAAAACACCAAATGCCTACAAATGTCCAACAAATCTGATCCATTCCACATGACATGACAAACGCGTCAAAGCCCAGAAAAAAGATAACCAGGAGTTCCCTTCTTTAGTGGCATAATGAGTTTATTGGTGCAAAACTAGACCCACTTGTGGCGATAAATAACTGCTGAAGCTAGGTCTGGTTACACATGTGCATGGACACCTGTTTCATATCTTCCTTCTGCAAAGTTGGTATCCAATATCTGAAACACCACTTATTCCTACTCTGACTGAAGGAGGAATGCCTGATCTGTCTGAGAAAACTGATTTGGGCATTTCATGACCTTCCATCATCATTGTATCTGGATTCCTCCTATGTGTAAATACACTTGTTCGCAATTTTTCCATGTGTCCCAAAAATTATGTTCATTCCTGGTTTACAGTGAGGAGGTGAAGTATTCAGAAACCCACAGGATGGAGCCTGAAAGGAATGAAGTTGTTACCTGCTGCTTTATTCTGCAAATGACAAGTCCCTTTTGAACTCCTGCCCTGACGTCACATGGGAAGTCAGCAACAAAGCCAGGACCTGAACTCGCATCTCTTGCATCCCCAAGGATAAGATAACTTCTGAATATTTCTCAAGTATAGTTGCCAGGGCTTTGGACTCACTGGGTTTCACCTCACATCCCTCAGTATCTCATCAACATCCATCTCTGAATCATCAAGCCCTTCAGCTTCCCAGATGCATCCATTGTAGCTAATTCTCACTGGTGCCAGCCACCAGCACAGACTGTGCCAGGCCTCCTGATTAAGATGAAAGACATTTCTGTGCTATGAGTTGTCAAATCATCTTTTTCTTTATCAACAAGGAGAATGTTTTCTGAGAAGAGCCCCCTCTGAATACAGGATGCAACTCTGCAAGCTGCCAAGTAGGTGCTGAGTGTTTCCCAGTCCTCTGCAGAAAGCATTTGTTCACTACTTTCCTCAGAAACTTTGCCCATTAATAATGCTCACAGACCTTTGTCGCAGTGCCACAAACACGGCCTCAAGCACTCTGCCAGCAGAGCAAGCATCTAACAACAGCCAATACATCAGCTGCAGCTCAGAATTGTCTAGCAGCATTACATCTTCACTATGCATTTTAATGTCACATCCCCTAAACAATAATGCTGCCTCTGAAGTCAGAAGACAGCTCAGAATCCAAGACTTGCAAACCTCAGCTGTTCTGCAGTCTCCAGTGCCAGCTTTAATAGAGTCCAGCAAACCATTCCCCCAGAGAAGCTAATGCAAGGAAAAATACTTGCTGGTACTGGCAGTTCAATCTGCAGCATTTTTGCTAAGAAGCAGAAGACCTAGAAAGTCAGCTACAAAGGGTTTTCAGAGACTTTGACTTTCAACTCCCTTTTGGATATTAAATTTAAAGACTCTCACAGTATCTAGGCCATTTCATTTATTTCTTCTGAGTGCTGGATTTGCCTGCACCAAGCACGCAGCCTGATGTTCCAGAACACAGCAAGAGGGAGTAGAGGAAAGTGCTTTGGAGCAATTGGCCCCCCTTGTGTGATCAGAGCTAAGCAACTCAGAACAGGATTCTGGGCTGTGTCTTGATGAGTAATTGCTTGCACAGAAATAGCACTTTGAGACCCAGATAAGATAAAACATGGATTGTCAGGTCTTTTGTTAAGACCATTGCCAAACACTGCTCCCAGAAGATGCTACAACCTGCAAAAAAATGATGGACAATCTCTATTTTACAAGTGGAGAATTATGCTGATGAGAGAACACAGATTGTCTGCAAAAAGAAGCTGGTGCAAGAAATGCAATCTTTAATAAGTGCAGCAACACCCAAAAGGACAAAACTTATTCTGGAATCATTGTGTCCAATAAGTATATTTTCACAAATAATTGCAGCTTCTTTGCACATCATCTCTGCTTTACACTAAGCAACTTTCCTGGGGCCTGACACACCAGATTGACACAGTTCCAACTCCTATTCGACCACTTGGCAGCAATTGAAATTAAGCTGGCATTAGGCACCTAAATCTTCCCCTTGAAGGTGTGAGCCTACTGTCTTGCTCTGTGGCACAGAGGAAGTCCTGGCAAAACCAGGTTTTACGGGAAAATCTTCTTTATCTCTCCTTAATAAAACCAGTCCTGAAATCCAATAAAAAGTTGATCCCTGCTCCTTATCACTTATATTACAGTTCCTCTCCAAATAATGCACTCAGACTGAGCAGCTCCTACCATTTATAACAATTCTGACGAGACACACAGGATATTCTGATACCTGGCACTAGTATTATACTCCAAAAACACCCCAACTGCCAAAACTTCACAGTCCTCAGCACTTCACAGCCTTTAGCAAAGTCAAACTGACCCATTCTGTAGACAAGTTGAAACTATATTCAAACTCATCCACCAACTTTTAAGGTCAGGAATCTCTTTGTCTCCTGCTTCTCCTTCTCTTGGGGTGGAAATATGCAGTTTTATAAATCTTTGCAGTCTGAGAACTTCCTAGAGAAAAGATGATTATGCCATCCAACTGAGCTTTGCTTTTTGGTTTGATCTCGCACAAACAATTGTCAACGTTGAAGCCTGACTAGGACCAAGAACCCATTGCTAACAACCATGGCACACCTCATGTCTGCTGACATGACATTAAGGCCAACCAATTAACAGACAGCCCTCTTATTTGAAATTTAAAAGAATACCCAATGGGACATAAGTGGCACAAGACACACACAGGGTTCATCATAATACACAGGATTTCAGGTAGCTATTTGTGTGTTAAGACCACATGCTCTAAATGACAGTCTAGACCTTGGATCCAAAAGAGGAGATCTTCAGCATCAAAACTCACTGCTGACTTCAAAATGGAAGTCTCCCTTTCCTAATTGTCACCACTTTCTCCTGTTTTAATCTAGCACTTCCTCTGCACCATCTTTGAAAATAATTAGCCTTAATCCAGCTTAACACACAGAATCAAAGCAGGAACTTCTCAACTTTGATATCGATACTTTTATGCTAAATTGGGAGGGCTTCATTTTGCGAAGCAACTTTACCACCTTAGGCAAGTCAGTATCGCAGCACACACCACGCCACGAGCATGAGCAAGTGGTTTTCAGCAAATGTTTTCATCTCATGGTCTTCTGTCATGCAAACAGCCACTTTTGCTCACATAGCTGCAGCAAATAAATCTCACACATCAGTGAAAGCTGACCCCATTAAATGGTCAGTATATTCAGAACAAGTCCAGGCTTTAAAAAGAGCTGGTTAATTTTACCATCAATAATTGCAGCAGCTAAGATAACAGTAATCAAATCCCATGCTTCAGAATGCAAGTTAACTGCCTTCAGGGTCAGAAAGATATCTACTTCTTTGCCTCTGGATATCACTGAAGAGCTACCATAGAGGATTATATGACTCAAACATAACACCCATTTATTGCTCAGTGCCATAAGCAGGATAGTGCATTTAACAGGTAAAATGATCCAGCACAGCCAAATCTCTGCCACAACTTATTAACATCAACTTTTACTTCCTACTCTCCCACTGTCTCCGTCCTTCTCTGTAACGTGATTTTGTTCTGCAGAAGGTCAAATTTTGTTTTCCTAGCTGCTCTCCAACAAATGCATGCAGAATTACCTAAGGGCACTTCAAACACGCTTTGATAATTTTTTGTTTTAATTGGGCCAGCTATCTATTATCAACATTAACACAGAGAGAATATTGAAAACTACAGCTAAAACACTGATTAGCTGCTGCTCAGGTCCTTAATTCCCTAGAAATAGCCAATAGACAGGCATCTCTAGCCTCCCTGCTGTGCCCCAATGCAACAGAAGAGCCAGGCAAAGGGAAATTAAGCAATTAATTGGCTCTTTAAAAAAAAAAAAAAAAAAGGAAAGGCAAAAAAAAGTAGTTGAGTAAATCATTTAGTACATTGGAAAACTAACAGCAGCAGCCAAAAGACACACACAGCAGAAGAAGCATCCCCTCCCTGCTGAAGCTGTGTGTTGCCCTCTGCTGTTCTCTGGGTTGGCTCCTGACACAGCTTGGTCAGTGCTCCTCAGTCCGGACCTTCTGTCCTCACCCATTGCCAGCCTCAAGCAGCAGCACAGTTCAGCCAAGACTGTACAAACCCCTCTCCCATGCACCTCTAGGAGAGATACAGTCTGGCACAGTTTTCCTAGTTTCATTTGCCAAGCTATTGGTAAACTTTCAAATACTTGCCCTGCCTTGCAAGACTCCTAAGGATTGGTCATTTGTGGAGTGCTTGCACAATGCAGCAAGGGAAACAAACAGCCCTTGCTAATGAACACAAATGGAACCTTCTTCTTGGGCACAAATTTTATCAGCTCAGGCTATATTAGACAGCTGTCATGCATTATCATCTGATTTCCCCCAATGGAGAGACACTGTGCTGTCCTGATATCATGTTAATTAGTAAAAAGTATGCTATTGGGGAAGATCTGCTGCCAGCTGCAGAAAGAGCAGAGGACACATTGCAACACAGCTAAGAGGACAAGCCCAAGAATGTTCTTTTTTGTCTCCTCAAGCTTAAAGCAGTAATCAAGGTAAAACAGTCAGTGCCAAACCCCTTTAAGTCAGACATCCTGAAAATGTCCCCATGCACAGAGCTGGTGTATTACTGACACAATTCACCCTGGAAGTAAAAGTGAAAACATACACCTTTGGAAGAACCTAAGGGAATGCTAGAGAAATTTACCTGGAAGAGTTTGGAGGAAAATGGTCATACCTCAACACATTAGCTCCCAAGATGCTCTTTTCTATAGTTTTATGGTCAGGAAACCTAGCACCTCATCCCATTTCTGATTTTTCACTGATCTGTGCAAATACCAGTAAGACACACAGTCCTTTGGTCACAGAGTCTCCTCATCTGTAACACACTGATCATGACACACAACAGTTGTTTTTGGACACTTGCAGAGAGATAGGAAGCTCAAGACTGGAGTCAGGCTACAATATTTTTAGTGCTACTGGGGTAATAGAGACATCAATAGTTATTTTCAGGCAAGTTTAGACATGGAAAAGAGGACAATAATTAATGACTCTCAGCCCACCCTTTTTGAGAGACCAGCTTTCAGTTCCAGACCAAACTCCCAGTCTGACCCCAGACAGGCACTATTCATTACCCGGTTCCTAGAGGAACAGACATATCCATTTCTCTGGTATAGGGTAAGGGTGAAAGCCCACCGTGAGATGACCAAAGGCCTGTGCAACCACAAAGCCAGAAAAATACTCAGAGCAACAGATTGCAGTCAAGATACAAGCGAAAACATCCCCCAGTCTAGCTCACCCTTAGCACATGGACCAGTCCTAATCAAGACACTTCTAGATTTGTGTAGTGCTCACAAGAGGAATAAACTGTCACCCTTTCAGCATGACCACACTGCACATGAGTGCTGTGCACCTCATTTTCCTGCTAGCAATGTGAGAAAATGAATTTTGAAAAGGTGGAGAGGAGAAAACAATGCTGCAGTTAAATCAACTGGCATGACTCTCTACAAAAAATGGTGGCATGAGGTTACTCTCACCTTAATAAAGACATTCTGATTCCGTTTGCTCACTGCCATCAAGACAACCAGACTCACACACTGCATAACCTCCTCCACCTTCCAGCGTTCACACTGGAAGTATTCACACACAACCTGCTAGTATCCAGAGAGAAACAGCCATGCATTCATAGGTCAAAGTACTTCCAATTTTGCAAAGAAAACACCTCAGGGCATGAGTCTGAATTAAGATTATATCCATTGCTTAATAACAATGACAAATCCATTCTGCCCCTGGAAAAAATATTTAGATGCATACAAAAAGGGATGGCAGGAGGGGATGATGAATTTTCAGTATTAGCTCATCAGCCACAGAAACAGTGTTCACAGAGTTTTCTTCAGCATTTACCTTCAGTGACAAGAAAACGTAGATAGAAATAAGCAAGGGGGAAAATTCTCAAAACCACCAACAGGTTCTACTTGGAGACCAAACAGGTTCTACACAGACCAAAACTGAATCAAACAGAAGGATAAGACACAAAAGAGATTTCTTTTACTAGAAGGACCAGCTGGTTTTGTACCAGAAATCTGTGCAAGTAGCACCTCTTCTCAGGAAAGGCCAGACTGTCTTAATCTTAAGAGTTCAGTTCTCCTAATGCCTTCCTTTCACAAAAGCGCTGAACAGCAAGGTATTGAACACCTGCAACTATAAATTCTCAGCTTACAAAAGCCCTAAAACTCAGCAGTGCTCAATGAAAGCACTCCTTGTGCTGCCTGATGCACAGACACCTTTCAGCTGCTGGACAGTTCCTTTATCCACCCATCTGCCACTGACCTGCCTCAGCCTTACACAGAGTAAAAGCTGTGGACACCGAGTGATGAAGTGAACAGGTCACTCCTTTCCATCTACCACCCACAGTACAGCAAGAGGGCAGAAAACAGATCCCTCTGATTTTCCATGAGAACTCCAGAAGGGGTGGCAGAAAGGCAGGACATCAAAGAATGACAACAGGAGCCAGCCCACTCACCCTCCACTGCTCACAATCTGGCATAAGCTGGAGTTCAAGCATCCTTGTGTGCTCTGTTAGAGCACACCTTGGAGTGCTTCCTCCTACAGCTGCTTATTTCCTGTCCCACCTTCAAATGAGTCTCATAAAATCATTCAACATAAAAAGTGGAAGAACTCGGTCCAGCAGCTTTGGCTAGGACAAGTTTCACCAGCTCATTCTCACACTTCACAGCAACTGGGATTTGGAACAACATTTCCCCATCCTTCAGTATACTCAAGTATTCTGATGCATTGAGCCTGATGTTGTTCACATCAAATACTTATGAAGTTTTTCTTCTCTCATCTTCAGCATAGATATAAATATTAATAAGCAAATGTATTTTGGTTTTTAGGTGTTAATTCAGAGAAAAAATGCATGGGTCAAATTATTGCCATATTGTCCGAGGATTATCCACATATGTGAACAATCACATGTTTCAAGAATGAAATGATGGTGATAGAACTGCAATTTTTATCAACCTCTGGTACTAGCAGACATGACAGTCTGGGGTTTTTTTTCATTGTTGCTAGAATAAAATCACAAATGAAATTAGGGAAATCAACCAGAACTCAAGGCTGGGAGGCATCCATTTCAGCTAAACTACAGCATATCTTCTACGCCTTCTCCAAACTACATAAAATTCCAGACTCCAGAACAAATTCGTACTGCATGAACAAAACCACAGAAGAACTAGTCTGCATAAAGATCAAGAACATAATCAGCAAGCTTCATTCCAGTGGGTTCAAAAGTTTTAGGGAGTAAAATTACCTGGGATTACAGTCCTGAAAACCTGTGTTGGCATCACAGCTGGAAAAGTCTTGCCAATACTACCTGACAGATCCTTCAAATGCCTTTAGTTCAGTGGGAGGCAAGGGGGGGGGGGAACCCTTAGTGAAATTAGCATTCCATTTCACTACAAAAATATTTTTCATTAAGTTTTCAGAGCCTACTAATTCTTTTGGCTTACAAGAAGTGAAAACAAGCTAAATTGTTTCCTAATTGCTTGATACTCTGCTCACTTTTTAAATGGATTTATTTTCTAAATAATTATCAGAAATATAAGTTGTTTTCAAAACGGAAACTGTCATCACAAAACATTTTCATTTTGATAGAAATGTATCTTCTTCCCTCCCTCGCCTATTGAAACACTTAATTCAACTTTCCAGTTTGACTATCGAAGCATACAGATGAATAAAATAAAATTGTCATTCTGAAGCTGCCTTCTGTTGCCCATAATATTCAGAACACTGCTGGTTCTTCAGGTTCCACCTGTTACAAATATTCTACAGATTCATTCTTCTCTTTTGGCTTATCTTTTATCAGGGCTCAATAAACACTTCTGACGCCAGGCTTCCAGGGCAACCTCCAGCAACAGTGTTTAAGTACTGAGATCCACTCTCAGCAGAGCAGACTGGCCTGTCCAAGCTGCTGGATTCCTGACACTTTGCAAATGTCATCTCCAGGGCTATGCAGCTCTGGCTGGCAGGGCAGGCATGATGGAGCATTACAAGAAAGCACACACATGCACACAAGATTAAAAAAAATCAATCACTTTCAGCAGAGATTCATAAGGGAGGTGGGATTATAAAATGCCAGAACTGCTGACACCTGAAGTGCTGAGGAATAGCTGCAAACCTCTGCAACTCCTGGCTATGACAATTTCCTTGGCATATTCACCGGTAGCAGATCACCCACTGATGCTGGTCACTGTCACTGTTCTGTTCTCCAACACAGGAAAAACACAAGCCACACAAAGAAAAGTTGTATAGATGTCGCGTGTTTCTGTGTCATTGTTTCTCTCTTGACACTTCTCTCCAATACTGCACTGACTGAATGTACTTACTGTCTGACCACCTTCTCTTCTATTCATTCTATTCTGACTAACCCTTAGTTTTACCTCCAAGTGTTAAATTTTCACAATTATCTACTTTAACCCCACCAGAGTGCAGAGGTAGGTGGGTGGTTGACTCCTTAGAGAGCATTACTAATGCCTAGAGATGGGAGTTACCAAGAACTGGACAGTCAGCTTTACCTCTGTGAATAAGGCATTATCAGAGGTAGATATATTATTATGTGGATAAGGCATTATTCAAAAAACAACAACTTGGTGATAAATTCTCAAATGAAAAGGAACAAATAATGTGCATCCAGTATGTGCAAGTAAAAATATGTAGGAGAAATCCAGACTCCAGCAGGCAGTCCAGATACTCCAATACTGTCTGTCCTCTTCTGCAGGCAGGAGTGTTTGTAGTGCTGCTTCT
This sequence comes from Climacteris rufus, assembly GCA_013398175.1. Classification (NCBI taxonomy): domain Eukaryota; kingdom Metazoa; phylum Chordata; class Aves; order Passeriformes; family Climacteridae; genus Climacteris; species Climacteris rufus. The sequence continues at coordinate 237,377 of VZRZ01005133.1, read as the reverse complement.
CCAGGCAGGGAATTTCAGGCCACAGAAGAAACCTCCTCACACACAGAATGGGCTGCACATTGTGGCTGGAGCTGCTCACCTCCTGGGACCTCACATCTACATTTTACTAAAATTTTCAGAATTCAGTACCAGCAAGGGCAGCTTTAAGAACCAAAGGATCTCCCATTACACCTGGACAAGGACAGCAGGGAGTCAGTAAGCCTGATCACACCACTCAAGTGCAACCCTTCTGACATCCTATCCCAAGACTACAAATATCCATCGAAGGGTGAGGAGACAATTCAGCAACAGCAGCACCTATCTCATGTGATACTGAGTACACACTTGGACTTAGGCAGATGAGAACACAAACATCACCTCTCAGTTCTAGGCCCTCTACTTAGCTCAAGAACAACCTTGCACTGAACCCTTCTACTAAAGGTTACCAGTCTCCAGCTCCCAGGTAAAGCTCTGAGTAGTTTTCTGGTCCCCTGGTGCGGAAGTAGCATCACAGACCTGTAATTCTCCCTGGCTTTGTTGTATTCCAGGTAACCACAGCAGCAACAAGCAGCCAGGACAAAGTGCTCCTTGGCTTCAATCACCACTGACAGTGCTCCAGCTGCAGTGCCAAGATGTGGACATGTACTACCTGTGGAGCAAACTGGGCATTCTTTCTGCTTACAGATCTACAGCATTATACTGAAAGGCAGAGTTTCCTTTTGGGTGTAACCTGTTGTAAAAGTATTATGTTTTAATGCTCATTTTTGTCCATTCACTTATAGAAAACTGCTTCTATTTGTGGTCCTTCTATAAACCGGGGCAGGGGGAAAGGAGGCACGAGGGTAATATTTTGCTTCAAAACCTAATTTTGCCTTCAAACAAGGGGGCTAGCCATAGAGGACAGAAGTTAGGAATCTAGAGGAAAGTCTGCTCTAGACAAAAGGACTGAATTCTGTGTGTGGAAATGAGATCTCTTTTTTTCCAATTGAGATAAATGGAAAAAAAAGAAAAAAAAAAACCAACTTATTTATCACTCAAAAAAGGTCAATGTTAGCCCTTCAGGCAAGGCTGCAGGTGTTATTTCCATATGCTTCATGTACCTGAACTCTAGCTCTGGAAGCTTTCAACCTTTTGTATGAGAGCAAAGAGAAACCATGAATATTTCATGTGTTGCCTTCGTTTATTTGCAAGTTCCTTGGAAACTGTTAAAGTGCAAGCTTAATAATGTCATCATTTACTTGTCATCTTCCACCTGCTCTTTGCAAAGAAAAGAAGAAAAGAATACCTGCACTCCCATCCATAGCCAGTGCAAACACTGTGCCCTATTCATTGAGAGACAAATTGAAGGTTCTTCCAGTGAGAGGTGGGCTAAAGATGCAGGTGTCCCAGATCACCTTCTGGATGTCTGAGAAAGTTTTACAGTTATCATTCTCTTCAGAAGGGAAGACAGTTTTATGCTACAAGTAGTGCTGTTTCAATCTTCATCATCATCTTCTGAAGCAAGCACTTGTTTCTTAAGTTTCCAGGAACACTGTTCACACTAAACCACCTCGAAAGTCGAAGCTGACATAGAGAATTATCCAAAGGCACCACTTACACCTTCCACAGATTAAAATACAACCTTTTCTGGAGTGAAATGCAGCAGCTGTTTACACACACTAACAGTATGATCAGGTGAAAATTCTTGGACTACTGGACTAATGCCAGGTAAATTCATCCTAGAAAAATATGGTGCCCAAAAACCTACAAAGTGTCCCACAACTTTTGTCTAGAAACACACAAACGGCAGGGACCTCCTGTGTGTCCAAACCTTCCAAAAATATTGTCAGCAACTACCTCCCACTAATAAAATGCTCCATTTCCTTCACGGTGCCTCTGAGAAGGCCATTCACCAAACTCACTGCTCTTCACAGAAGCCTCTTTTCCATTTTACCTTCAGCTCTTTTACTGAGTTAACAGCTGATTGTTCCTGAACCAACACTGCCCTCTGTTTCCATTAGCTCTTCTCCCCCCTCATATTTGTGTCCTTAATGCATTTAGAGAGAACAGGTACTTCCCATCTCAGTCATCCTTTCCACCAGTTTTGCAAGCTTTTAGTCTCCATTCGTGAGCAGAGATCTCTTTCCCCAGTCATCTTACTAGTCCATCTCTGCCTGTTTTGTTTCATTTTCAATTCTTCTTCCTTGAACATGGCTGACAAGAATTATACATCATTTTCTAGATGAGTTCTTCCTAGTGCTTATAAATTATTGACAGGGGTTAGTTTTGCAAAAGGGAACAGATTTGCTCAAGCATTCGACACCAGCTCTCAAGCATTCAACAGCAGCAAAGATACCTCCTTACCTGTGCTGGGTATTACCTAAAGCCAGAAGAATGCTTGAATGAGGCTGGAAAGCAGACACTGACAGCAGCACTGGGCTGGCCAAGCCCTTAAAGTGCTTGCATTAGTCAGGCTACAAACCAAAAAAAAGGATCATCAAAACTAGTGATGGCAACGTAAGTTATTTCCTTCCCCACGCACACACACATCATAATTTCAGAAACCACCTTCAGTACCCAGGCAGGATGTTTGAAATATAAAAATACCTGAGAAGAGGAAGAGACTGGACCAGACCTCAAACTCACTCACGTGCCTACAACCCTGGCTTTCTTCTGGAAGTGAGTCTTGCCAAATTGAATACTACAGCAGTTCAACCACATCTGCACAGCTGCACATCTGAGTCATGTTGGATATATCAGAGATCACTGGGAAATGCTGAGCTCCAGCACAACTGGGGCCCTTTCCAGGCATTGCTTTGCCCCATTTTCAGAGCAGACCATGTTGGATTCCCATCTTGTACATTCTGGTTCCAACAACCTGGTCGTAATGAGAAAAGAACCTGTTTCTCTGAGTGCTGTGATGGCCTTACAACTCAAATTAAGGTTCCTCAGCTCCTTCAGGAACAAATGAAATACAGTCCTAAGTAAGAAGACTTAATAAAGGACAAAGGTAACATGTAAGCCCAAATCTCTCTTTGCAACCCAAAAAACAGTATCAACATTCTGTGAAGATAATTCAATATATGGGAAGCTCAGATGCACTCCAGAGATTTGTCCCAAGAGTCAGACTTCCCTGAGAGTAAATGATCGCAATGACTTTCCACCAACATAGTTTAATACAGGGGAAATCACTTTAGAAATCAGTGATTTAAAATAAAATATGCCTTGCAGCCCTGTCCCTCCCACTTTCTCTCCTTTTCCAGACCCTCCTGAAAGTAAAAGGATGAGAATAAAATTTATTTAGAAACAGAAAATATCCAAGATGCATAAAATATACCCTTACCTATACACACACACAAACTTGGCTAAAAATAAAGGTTCTAATTCCAGATGAGAAAAAAAAAGGGTTTAAAAAAAAATTAAGTGAAAAAAATAAGCCAAATAGGGAAAGAAGCTAATTTCTAAACAAAACCAAGTATTTGATAAGGGACTTGCAGAATTTGAAATGCAATAGTCAAATTGCCCCAGCTCCATCACAAAGCCCACTCAAGCAAAACTCTTTGGTCTCTGCTGATGTTTCAAAGTTCAGCAGATCCTGGCAACTCACAGTTTTCTTGCAAATAGGGGGAGTATCACAGCAACTGCAGCCAGCTGGCTGGGAATACAGACACTCGGCATTATTGGGGGTTTTTAAGCTTTAAAAATTCAGCATCCCAATAGAGTAAATGAATATAGGCCTTGCCAGGTGGCTGACGGCTTTAACTAACTTGCCATGTTTTTGTGTTTTGCATAATGCACCACTGGCTCTTTCTCAGTACTCAGAAACACCTTACCTGCCTCTGACACAGCCTTTCCTATAGCACCAGGAGAAACTTGGAAATGTTGCCATAACCTCTTCACAAACATATGCACTGCATTTGTCTGCCAAGGAGGCAATGTGTGGCAGCATGTACTGCCTTAAGCTAAATGTTCTTGGGTTTGTACAGACTTCACAGACAGGGCAAAAGGGGCCTTTTAAAGGCAGCCACAAAAACCAGAACACAGGCTTGGGGCCTAAGGTAGCAACTCCCACACTCGGGTTGCGCTTCCTTGGTGTACGCTCCTAAAGGGGGCAAACTATACCTCAGTTCCAACTTTTAGTGGTGTAATTTGACTTTGAGGACTTTTGGCAGCCAAATTCCCATTGTCTTTCTGACTGCTGAGAACAAAAAAAGTAAACAACACCTCAGCCCTACAGGCTCCAAGCTCCCGACCCCCCAAAGCGGAGAACAGCTCATGTCCTACATGGGCTATCTCCTGGCACAGCACAGCCCCAGAAAGCCACACAAACCTTGCATTAAACCTTGGCATTGCATTAAAATGCCACTGGCAGGTTACAGCATGACATACAGATCTAAAAAATCATTCTCCTGGGCTTGTAAACAACCCAGGATAAGAAAGAAACTTCCCTGCAGAGTGTATTATCACACTGATGCCAAGTTTTTCTGAAGCATCTGGTTTTTGTCACAAGGCATGGGACTGCACACTTCGTTCTTCTGATACCCCAGCACAGCTCCCCATCGTGATGCCTCATAGTCTCCAAGCCAAGAATCACTAAAAGGAGACAGGGGATGCTCTTACAAGGATTAGGAGAGCGCAGCTTTGCCTCCAGGAGAGGGCACCAGCGGTGTATCCTCACCAGCCAGGAAACTGCTTTCTCCCAACCATACGTGCAATAAAAAGGGCTCAGCAACACAAACGTACCTGGGTGACAACGCTGCCGGTGATAGATGAAGTGAGCAGAATCCATCTTCTTCCTACAGCTATATTAGCTCTGCAGAGCTCACAGGAGCAAACAGCACATTGTCACACCAAAAGAGACTCAAGGGCACAACTGGAAAAGTAGATCTGTGGAATTAGAGGGTGCTGTGTGCACTTAAGCCTTCTACTATAGACAAGCTATGCTAAAGGTAGATATAAAGCAAAATTTAACATATACCGATGGAAAAGACATCTAGGAACTAAGGTACTTGGGCTAAATACCCTTCAGTCCCGTCACTGCCCTTCCTGTACATCTATTACCCTTTCCTTCTCTAGGCTGTGCTCCTTTTTACTACACAGGTCTCAGGTCTTTTGAACAGGAATGGACTCCAACAAAAATTATCTACAAGGATAGCCAAAAGCCAACTAAAGAATTCAGTTTGCCCCAAGTTTTTCGCTGGTCTCTTGCTTATCCATCACCCCTGCAGCCATAATGCTAAATTAGATAGTCTTTAGGCTGCCCCCAAAGTGTCGTTGGCCCCTTCAGCTCTGGTCACTCACAGCAGTGTGAAAAGCTCCTGGGCTTCAGTATCCTGGCATGACAAGAAGCAAAACATGGAGGAAATTCTTACAATAAGACACGGTTCCCTTAGAAACAAACTACCTGATCCCCTCTTAACAAGGGAGAAATGAGAAGCATGTTCTCTCCAAGTCATTCCTCTCAAGCAGCCTGACGTTAGGGCTGGCTTAATCAATAAGGTATGTCCAGGCAGTGCAAACAGCACTGCAGAGAATGCTATCTTTCACAGTGGTTAATTACTACAGAGAGCTTAATGAAGTTTAGAGGGACTGAAACCTTCTTCCTATCAATAAGGAACGGTGTTTGCTACCTATGCTGCTCTTAGATGTGCTCAGGAGGCTGGCTTCAGTCTCAGCTTTGCATGCTAAGGAGCAGTGTATCAATCTGCATCTTTTCATCTTTGCCCCAATAAAGAGAAACAAGATCCTGTCACCATGGCCACATCCTTGCCCTCCACAGTGTACTCTGCTTGCAACAAGGTGTCTTAGTGTTACACGTGGATCTCTTTCCCCCTTTTCCAAAGAAACACAATGACTAACAAAGCTAAAGGACTGACAGCCCTTGAATCCAGCCGTCACTGAGTAGCTCCATCCTAACACACTCAGTTTCTCCATTCCCTGCCTGCATGTCCAAGGCCAGGCCTAGAGAAAAAAAAAATCCATAAAGGTTAGAGGGCTGTTCAGTGCTGAACACAATTTTTTCTTTCCCTCAATGAACACATTTGCATTTCAATCTGGGACTCTTTTTCTCCTTCCCTTCTTGAAGTCTTTTTCTTTGGACTATTGGGATAAAGTATCCACATCAATGTACCATTTGCTCACCCTGGCAGCACCCACCATCTAGAATGATAACAGCATCCATTAGTACACTCTCAGATAAGAATCCCTTCCTCCTGTTTCCAAAGCCTCATCTCCCAAAGCGTCATCCTTGCCAAGGGTTTAAAATTTGGCGGAAAAATTAGCTTTCACCAAAATCCAGCACAGAAGCTTTCAGAAAAGCAAGGAAATGGGATGTTTGGTGGGGTTTTTTTAAGTTGACTTATTTCCATTCAGTCCCATTACAGAAGTCGCAGAAGTAGGAAAAGCAAAGATGCAGGTTCAGATTGCTCCATTTACATTTCTATAGCTCATACTCAGCTCTCATTACAAGAACCCAGCAGCCAGCTCACAATGTGGACTGATGCTTTTGATAACTGATGAAAATTACAAAGCAAAGGAGAGTCTGCATTTTTAAGGTCACTGCATAGCACTTGCTTATTTAGATCATATAAGGCTTTGTTTGCTAAATACACAATTTCAGACCAAATTGCAGGGTATTTTTCTTTTACCTATAGCCCAGATTATTAAAGATATACAGGACCTGATGCACTGCAGCTTTCAAGGATCCAGAAATTTCCGGTACGTTTTCATTTTGAAAGGAAAATATAATATTCTCTTATAGTTTGCTTTCAGTTAGTCAAAATTTATTTCCTATACAGCTACCTCAGGGGTAGCACAATGAAGTGGTTAAATTGCCAATAGAAACCATACATGGGACCTGACAAAAAGGGGAGAAGAAAAAAAAAGGAAGAAAAATGAGAAAAATTCCTGCTGTCTTTTGTGAAACAGAATAGAACAAAATATTGGTGGGGAAAGAAAGGTATTTCAAGAACCTCTGGGGTATATTGCAAAGAGCAAGAAAGAAATTAAAAACAATAAATAAATAGTTGACAATATCTCTTTTAAACCACAAAAAACAGGGTTTGTGTGTTCAACGCGAATATTAACAACTGTTGTGTTGTCTGGAAGGCTACAAAAACAGCCAACCTTTGTGAATCTGCATCTCATATCATCAGCCTTCTCCTTTTCATGCAACCCCCAAAAGTAATTTCTGAACTAGTTACCAGCCACACCAGTAGAAGAATGTGGCCGAAGCAGATCACAGAATTTGCTTTCTGGCCTTTACGAATCACACAGCACACTGTTACAGTTTCCAAGATTAAAACTAAAAGCTGCTCTTTAGCAGCACAGTGAGTCATCAGTGAGACAAAGCCCACAGCTGGCTGGAAGTTGGTGTGTGCTGTTCTTCAAAGCACAGAGAGCTCCCACTTCACCACCTTGTCCTCTATTCCAAATTATCCATAATCCAGCAGTGGACACTTCTGGGGCTGCAGCCAACACTTCCACCCTCTGCTGTGCCACTCTACTTCCTAAATAGCAGGATTTCTTTCACTGCGTACACCCCAGTTTTTAACACCTCCATCACGGACTTAACCCATGACACACAGAGAGTGTGTCAGGGCCATCACTCCCCACTCCTTGGAAGACCCCTTCTTTGGGATTCTCACCACCCACCTTCTGCCCTGTGCCAGTCACTGAGCACAAGGCTGTGTTTTGCCTGCTTTCCCACCCACAGCCTTGGGTTCTTTTCTATTTAGACTTGAAAAATATTCCTGTGAATGAGAAGGAGAGCGGCAAGCTTCAGGCTTCCAACATAATGAGCTCCCACCATTCAGTTGGAAGGGTGGAGACCTGACCCCAAGGTGTTAAGAAAGAAGTCAAGGGCAGAGCAAACATCTGGTCCCTCCTGTCCAGTGTTTCTGAGCTGGTCAGTGCAGAGGGCTTCCCCAGTCACTGAGGTCCCCGTGTGGATTCCCTCAGCATCACAGCAGCTGCCATCCCAGTTCAGAGGTGTCTCTCCCTTCTCTGGCCATCTTGTAAACTGAAACTTAAAAGGCTTTCTAGCATTGAGACCTCTACATTTTTGCCAAGCATGGCTGAACTCATCTTACGTGTTTCAAAAGAAAATTAAAAAAAAAAAAAAAAAAAAAACAACAGCAAAACCCCATCACTGTTGTTTCCAAAACAAGCTTGTTTTCCCTANAAAAAAAAAAAAAAAAAAAAAAAGACGAAGCGGCAAAAGGGATTGGTATACCCTATAAGCATAAAAATAAGTTATCTTCCTGGGAAAGTGCCAAACACAGGCTAATGTTCAAAAAACAGCAGATCCTTCTCTGGCTTCTGTGCAGCACTCAGAGGCTGTGGACAACAGTTCATGCCCTGACCCAGTCATTTACCGTTTTGAAGCACACAGAGGATTACCTTACCAGTAAAATCGGTTGAGCCTCTGTCAGAGTCTAAGCCTCAAGCACTAGAACATGGGTCTCAAAACTGGACACGTGCATCTCTTTACACAGGTCTAACTGCCACAGCTGCAACCACTGTTGTTGAGGCAGCTTAGTGCAGCAAGGGAGCAGCACACACCTACAACTGCCTCTTCCCAACTGCCTGTACCCCAAAAATTTCAAAAAGCCAGCATATTTACCACTGTTTAACCATGACTTATAGGCAGTGTCCTCAGCAGATTGGAAGAAATTGGTTCAAGTGTCCTGTATTGAGTGATCTCTGCTTTCCCCTGGAAACAGAATATGTCAAGCAAGTCCCAGTATGAAGAACGCAGCTGTCCTGGGACACTGAAGGAAAATTGTGAATAACAAGCAGACAAACCTTATTTGGGAAAGTGCTGTTTTGCAACGGCATCATGTAGCCATTATCAAATGGATTTCCTACACATTGGTTTTTCCTACATGAGTTGTTATTATTAGTAGCTGATGTCTGGAAGGCTGGCCATTACACACGAGTATCTCCCAAAACTAGAACAGCCATTAAGTTCATACAACCACACTGCTGGCCAACAAACTATTTACACTGGCCCAGAAGCAAAATGCATTCCCAACAAGCTGCCCTCCAGCAAAGCCAAGAGTATCACAGCACGTGACCACAACAGAGACAGGGACATGCTGTCACCTAATCAAGAACAGCAGGCTCTAATGAACCCACATGCTGTCACTGCTTTTATAATATAAATAAAGCCTAACCATGCTGCTGCAGAGGCAGAAATCAGAGTAAACTTCTGGTCTCTGTGACAGGGGATATCAGGTTGGATAACATTGAGCAACGTCTCTACCTTTGAAATCCGTAGAGGCAGGCCAGTTGAAACATTTCTGCTCCAAACACATCAACCTTTCCTCTCAACAGGCTGTAGAGAAGATAAAGAGTATTTCTGAAACGTCAACTAATACCAAACACCAAGATCTTGGGTTAATTAAACTGCAGGATAGAATTCCAAGGTCCTTTACCTGAAATACAGCCACCAATGATTTCTTAGGGTTTCTCTCTGTTCATTACTTTGCCATCATTTTTGAAGGGCTATGTTCTATTTATGAAAACAAACAGGCATATGAGAAAAAATATATGGTTCTTCAGAATTGTCTTTGAGTCATCCTTCAGACAAAAGAATTAAGCAGAAAAAAACAAGCACATGCTTATCCATCACTTCTTTAGAGTTGCACAGACATTGGCACAGCTTTTATGGAGGTGAGAAGCAGAAAGAAGACAGGCCAGGTCATTACATTTGGGATGTGGCTGTATGACCTGAAAGGGTACAGCAGAGAAAACCCTACAGCTGGCTCCCTGCTGGCCAATCCACACATGTGCACAGCATTTTGCAGAGACACTAGCTCATGTACCAAAAGCACTTTGTCTGCAGTAGGTTAGGTGTGCATCTGTGTAAAAAAAATATTTTTTGTATCACTGCACTATGATCTGTCTACAACAGCATCAGCAGTGCCAGGCAGCTCCCAGTTCCCACCAGAACTGGGTCTCTGCACAGGACATGCATACCCAGAAACACAGCAATCAGAAATCTTCATAAAAATCAGAGGTTGTTCTTGATAAAAGAAGGAGGAGAGATCAAAGTTATGTCAGTTAAACAGGAGGGACCATAGTTGTACTGCAACCCTACTTTTGCATAGCAGCCAAGGCTCTCTAATATGCAGTCTCTTTAATTTCTACTCTCATATCTGTTCTTTGTTCATGGAACAAAGCCTGATCTACCTACAGATTTACAATTATATAACAATGCTGAAGTGGTGATAAGCTTTATTAGTGTATTTGTTATTAACCAGGTGGACTAGAACAATCTCCACCATTAATGTATTTTACCAGGATGAGGATACACCAGCAGAACTGAATTTATGTAGGCAGCAGAGGCTGGCAGAGAGGAGGAGGGATGTAGTGAGTCACCGACAGCACTTATCCGAGGCAAGTTTCTGCTCTCTATGTCAGCTTTTTGGCTTTTCTTTGCCTAATCCCCAGGGTTAAACAAGACCACATAGGCTACAGAAGGGATGAAGCAACCACTCTTGGCACTTACAGAAGACATAGTCAACATCACAATCCAAATAGATTTCCACGGACAAAAATCAAGCCGGTGTCTCCTGGTCCTCTTCCAGGACTTCACCCACAGGCTAAGCCCTACCTCTGTTCACCACATCTCTGGAAGCCTCATGTAACTATTTGTCTGGACCAGCACCCACTGGGGAACACTGGTTGCCTGAGAGAAAACAAAGTTTTTAACATAAGCAACACAAAGTCTGGGTATGGAGTTACTGGAATACCAGAGGTGACTCTCTCATTTCCAGTAGAATACTCCAGTCTACACTTCTGATAGACACTGCCTAAGCTTCAAACATTTCAGCCTCCTCTTGCCCCACTACATGAAATCACAGTATTGTGGTCATGTATTGCCTGGAGAGACCTTAATTCTATGTATGACATAGAGAGGACTTCATCCTCTGGGGCTCTTCTGAACACAAGCCGTGCTTGGTGGGACATTCTGATGCTTCTCTCTCAAACCCCACACAGACTCTCTAAAACAGAGACAACAGACTGAGCAAACAACAGAGGCAGAGAGTATCACAGAGCAGAGAAGCTTCTGCACCACAAACCTTTCAGATCCAAACCTAAATGTTTAATCAGGAACAGAAGAGACAGCAGAGGAGTCACCTGAGCAAGTCAGAGGAGAGTGGCAAAGGCTCTGTATAAAGTCATAGAGAGACAACATTGAAACACACCCCACTATGTCTTCCCTCTTATCAACTAGCAACATTTTGATTGTCTCACTTTAATTTTTTTTAAACAAATTACAACAAAGCTTATGTGAGGTTAATCATTTCCCGTTTCCTCTGGCATTCATTGTAATAGTACTAATTGCAATAAACACATTTAAAATTAATATGCATGTCATATGCATATATCAATTGCATTCTAATTTACCTTTGACTAACATCCACGGACTGAACGTGCTTTCAATAACAAAAAAGCTCTGGCACAGCTTAACCAACCTCTGCCTGCCAGACTGCTCCCCCAGCACTGGGAGGCTGTGACAGATGAGGCTGATGGACGGGAAAACATTCAAGTCACCAGCAGCAACTTACAGACCCAGGCAAGCTCAGCCTGTAACACATGGTAAGATGAGTCTTTTCTCTATGCTAAGCCATCTCCACTGCCTGTCATTTTGGAAATGGACTTGTCTTACAATTCCAAAGTACACTGATAAAGTATTTCAGATTTGCTTGCAAGCAGGGAAGATTTCATTTTCATGGACACAGTTGGTTTAGCCATTATCGCCACCTCCCTCTTCACAAGACAATTCTTTCCAAACACCCATCAGCAAAACTGTGCCAGACAGGGCCATGACAGGGCACAACCCCAGCAAGACTGGCAGGAACCTTCAGCAGGGTCAGAGGCTATGGGACGTTTTTGCCAATACCAGGCACAACCAGAATCAAGTCTATCAACTAAAGACTGTTTAGCTGGGCTGCTGTAATTGCTGAGGTGTGGGTGACCTGTCCCACAGTCAGCTTATGCATCAGCTAAACAGACCACACATGAGTAAAGGGGCACTGAGAGAAGAGCTAGAACAGTTCCTACAGCTCTAACAGATTCCCTTCTCTGAGCTGCTTGTTCTGCCCCTCTGCCACAGGACCTGCTCCATACAGCAACAACAGAGAGCCCATATACATATGTACAGATTGAAATACTTTTTAAGTTAACATGCCAAGATGTGAAACCCTACCAGCTTTGCAAATGACAGCATACATGTCACATCTGCTTCAGAGTACCCTGCCAGCCTAACCTGAGTGAGGAGCACTCCTCACTCTACTCCTGCTCTCTCTGCTGCAGGCATAATCCCACACCAAGAAGTTGTTCCTGGCTCCAGCTAACAGTGGTGATTGTCTCTCCAGAGGCCAGAAGCAGCACACAAAGGGGATGCACATCATTCAGCACTGAAGACTCTGTTGAGAGGTACCAAGTGAAAACAGCAGCATAACTTGACAGCATCCATCCCATTCATGTGCCTGCAGTCAGACTTGCGCAGGCAGCAAAAGGGAAGGTTGAATAAGCTGTTGCTGAAGAACAGTTTTTACCAATCTTGATGAGCCATCAGAAAACTTAACACAACAGACTGCTAAAAATTTAGTTCAGCAGTATTACCCTATCTCCCCGGACAACCTACAATCTGGCCCTGGTCTTACTCTAGCATCTTTTGGTGTAATCTTTCTTAAAACACTTTCACTGAGCACACTTCTGTCTTAAAGTTCATAGAAAGAGAAAAATTATATGAATATTGGAGCACAGTTCCATCCAATTGGTCTGAACTCTGTTCAAGGACCCCGAACCCCATATTTGAACTTTTCCAATCAGACACCAAACCAATGCCAAATGACCTATGAAGCTAATTCAAATTAACTGGCACATCAAATGCTTGTATGAAGGAGTTCATGAGTCAGCTATGGACAAAGAATGAGTCATAAGAGATACATAGGAGATAATTTTCAAGAATGAGTAAACCTGAGAAAAATCCCAAATTGCCAATGAACAATATGCAAGTAGAAAAACATGTTCAATTTACAAAATAAGTTAATTGCTATGAATTAGTCAGATGGCTCTAGTCACATAAACATATCTATTGTGGGCTTCTGTTGCAGTTTATATGTCACAGCTGAGCAATTTGAATCTCTATGAAAGGTGTCTCTGACTTTAATGAGAGTTACTGCAATATATATCAACAACACACTCTGGAGATAAACCCCAGAAGGAAATCTAGTCCCATAAAAATGAAGGTGTCTTAGCTTCAACAATGGAGAACACTTCCCTGAGCACTCTTAGATCCCAGCCTCACTGCAGACCTCTCAGGGAGATCTCACACCAATCCGTATCCCTCCCAGGGCTCCACACCATTGGAGAAACAGAACTGTTGATTCCTATGGACCACTGTCCACAAATTCACTGGTAAGAAAGGAGATGGGTAAGCCTAAGGACTTGGTCAAGCTCAGAGAACACAGCCACTCCTTCCTTTGCCCCTGCAGCTGCTGAAATACCCCATACATCCCCAGTTCCTCCCTAATAATTAGGAGACATCACCACCAACACTTTTCCACAGAAAAATCCCCAACAGCCCTTCTCCTGCCCATTTAAGAAAATCCTTTGTTCATATACTTTGCTCAACCACCAAGTCACACCACCACTTCTGTTTCTTAAGCCCACATCCCTCTGTTTGTCTCACCAGAGGCAAGTACTGGGACAGTCCCAACAGCACAGCAAAGAGCCTCCTGCAGCCCTCAAATCAAACCTGTAGCCTCCTGCCTACCTGAACACAAAGCTTCCCCAAACACCTCCCTCAGAGCAGGCACCAATATTTCTGAAGGCCCAAACACAACATATTGGTTCAACAAAGACAGGCAACTTCTAAGATTTGGCACACATTTGCTATTTGTCTTTTCCCACATCCAGGTCACACAATAAAACCTAGCCCTGACAGATGGACAGCTTCCCTGCAGCACTAATATTTTGGGGTTGAATAAGGGCATAATTACACCTTGCAACCTTTCTGGTTGCAAATTCCACTCAAGAGGTTCCCACTGTGTTCACTGCCACCCTCTCTACCATAACTCACCATCCCCACAGACATTGCTGGGACCAAGTTCAGATTTAGATTCCACTCATCCTCACCCCCTTTTAAGTTTTGTTTTTGATTTTATTGTCACAAATGCATGACAACTACAGTTGCACAAACAGTGACATTAACACAACTGAGGGGAACAAGGCCAAGAGATGGGGATTTCAAAAAGCACAGGAATGTCCTAAGCCGGCTTTGCCACTTGAAGCATTTTAAAATTATACCCCCATTCCATGTTTCTGAGCCTTTTTATATCTAACCCTGCCTAACTCAAGTTTCTTGGAAGAAACCCAAATCTTCTTAGAAGAAACCCAAGCCCAAATCATGAAATAGATTATTACAATGGGTTTTGTTTACACATCTGAACAAAATTTAGCCTGACTTCCAAATGTGCCTTTACTACCTTTGGTTTTTTGTATTGTTTTTATCAGCCTGTGCTTTTTATGGATGGATGTGTATGCAGAATGGTACAGTTTTTTTTCTTTAATTTTTAGTCATGTTTAGTGCTACACAATTCATTCTTTGGTAGTCAGTCTGCTGTCCAACAGTTTGTAGAGGAACTGTTTTAATTAACTAACTTCCTAAAGCTTCCAGTCACTGCCCCTTGGTTTGCCAAGCATATTATCTGTCTCAGGATAAAGCACGTAGGTTTTATGACTACCTGCAGTCACATCAGAGCCTGGGCAACATCTCCCTGCAAGATGAAAGTAAAATATTGCTTTTCAAGTAATCCTTCTCTGCATGCCAGCACTGGCATCCATCTCCTAGGAGACTCACCAATCCATCTAGTATTGGACCCCATATTTATAACAAACCCTTAAATCCCAAATGAGTAACAAAGCAGTGAGCTAAAGGCCCCCATGATTCACTGGCAAAAAATGTAGTCAGCATTCAATATCCTACGTCTGTTAATAGACCAACTAATGCATAATGCCAAATGGATCCGTTTCCACAGCACTGCTTGAAATGCAGAACATTTAGTCAGTCTGGAAAGGGCTTTATAGTTATCGACACACAGGAGGGAAGAGTATTTATACCTTTTTGGACCAGATGCTCAGACTTTCCCACCTGATAGCCATCCAGATTTAAGTAGGACCAGGACTCAGTTCCAAGTCCAGCTAAAATAACAGTAGTCATATTCCCCTCCTGCCCAAGAAAGGTCTGGAAGTAGATCCTCGTGAGGCTGGAAAAGCCAAAAGAACACCTGAAAAGCCATAAAAAACTAAGAAACTCATCAGCCCCATCACACATGTTAAAAAAGTAGAAGCAGAAGCAAATCTGCAACCACCAAGCAGTCCTATAAACACAGAGCAACACTTAGTGAAATCTAAAGAGCTGATCTGCACTTAACCAGCTCTGACCCAGGCTGCAAGTGAAGCACAGCTGCTAAATTGTTACCCTCAAACTCCCGAGTGCTCTACTAGTTTTCCTTACAGTCTCTGCCAGATCGTGACAGGCGGGCTGAGTAACATTAAAAACTACCCGTGGTGACCAGAAATCCAAGCAATGACCTTAAAATGACTTGTAAACAATTTTCATGAGAGCTCCAGACTACAAATGAGCACATACCACAATGCAGCAGCACTTCAGCTTGAAAGACTCCAATCCTTCCAGCCTCCGATGAGACCTAGATGACTGGAGGTGTCAGGCACTGCTTCCTTTTTCTTTTCTTTTCCCCCACCTCTCCATTCCCATCAACTCTTGGCTCCCTAGCACTAGCAGAATGCTACCTTTTGAGACATAGCATGCCCCCAAGCAGTGGGGAACATCAAGGCATCTCATCCAGAGATACTTTGGTTGAAAAAGCATTAGATCTATAGGCTATATAGATCTATAAAGGCAGACAGGGAGCATAAGCTTTGAAAATAAGTACAACATAACTAAACAGCACAAATGGCTGGTCAGTGCAGAAATGAACCAGGGGTTGGTTATGCAACCACTCTGGTGCAGCACAAGCCCAAGCTGCTCCCAGAAACAGTAGTCATATGCCACTTGACCACCCACAGCTGTTCATTCCCACTGCAACCTTGTGCCAACCCTGATCAGATGGGTGATGAATTCAGGGGGAGGAAAAGATAGATGAAAACTACACAGACAAGCTTGGAGTCTTTGAGTCCCCTGCCTGATGGATCAGTTCCTTGGCAGTGCTGGCCCAGGGGAGGCCATGGGAACAGGCTGCAGCACAGCCAACACAACAGCCTCTGCTGGCAGCACACAGACAGTCAGATGGAATCACAGTGTGGCTATAATCTTTTAACTTTTCTATTTCAGAAATGTTCCCGTCATGCAGCTTTCTACTAAATTGTTCATAATATTCCTGAATGCACTATTCTGCAGGATGGAAATGCTATTACTGTCATGTTATCACCTTGTAACCAACAGAACTAAAATCCAGTCCATGACAAAAAACTCCCAGATAGACACTGGATTTGAATAATCCAAGTTTTGCTGAAGGTTACTAATACGTGGCTTGGAGACACTGCCAATATAATGGAGTGACAATGGGACAGCACTATTCATTCTGCTTTCAGGCCCCTTGCTGTAATGCTTTACAAATATATTTACCCAAACCTAAGTTTTATGTGAAGGATTTCTGAAAGGGATTCAACGTGCAATGTACTGCCAGAGAAGCTCCTGGAAGAACCAAGGTTAGAGAAAGATCAAGTGATCAATAAATGGGAGGAGTTCTAAAGCACAGGAAGCACTTAGAAACATTTCAGTACCTAAATATTAGAGCTTTGTCAATAATTTTCTTTAAAACATCTTTCTAATAGCATATTCCTTTGATCAAAAGCAAACATTTCTCTGCCCTTTTGATCTAAACATTTTGCCCTTATTCCAGACCTGAAAAACTAAAGTGGTTCCCCACAACTGAATGCAAAAGAATACCTTTGTTAAATATTGTTTTTAAGAAAACAACCATAAATAAAGCACACACACACACACACACACACAAATAACCTAGAAAAACAACAGCATTTCAATGAAGCTTTCACTTCCTCACACTTTCTTCCCCAAAATAACTTGAGTAGAACTGGTCAAAGAATTTAAGAAAAAAAAAGAAAGGAGCAGAAAATAACTCAAACCCATGGGAATAATGAATGGTTGGTGAAATTGGTGTTTATCTACCAATCCAGCCTTTTAAAGTCACTTCTGTCCTGCAGAAGTAGAGCTTCTTTAAAATGGGGGGGAAAAAAAAAGGAACAACTCATAGGAATTTCTTCCTACCTGGCTCAAAAATCAACTGCAAAACTACATAAAGAGGACAAAACCCTCTAATCTCAAGAGTAAGGAAGACCATAAAACTTCCCATAGTGGTCTTTGTTTATCTTGAAATAATACTGCTTAAAAATCAAAAGTCCCAAGGTCATACACAGCTGATGTCTAATCACCAAAACACTCAACTTCCCTGAGCAGCAAGGAGACAAAATCCATTTGCATTCCTTCTTTTTCTTTCCAAAGGGGGAAGCTGAGTAGGCAAGACCTACTCCTGTCTGCATAACAGCACAACAGCAACAGGCAAGATGCCCACAAACCTTCACAAAATAGTTCAGGTCCCTGGCTGCTCCCATTCCAGGTTCAGTGCATGAGGCACCCTATCCGCACTGAAGGAAGCATCCATTCCCTCATGGCTTCGGATAGCAGGTGGAGAGTCAGAGCCTGCAAGACCCTACAAAATTTTCTGGGAGAAACAACCTCCCCATCTGGAAGGAAATTAATCACTTTCCCTCATGCCTTACCATCTTCCTAAGGATTGGAGTGTGTGACTGGGAGGGTTCATGGAGGGCTGAGGAAGAGCTGGAAGGGCAGGGCAGGGAGTCACCCTCTTCTCTAAAAGGCACTCACCAAGAACACCAAGTGAACCGTGCTTGCAGGGATCACATTTTCTGCCAATACTCCATCAGAAAGGAATGACACAGCCCCACAGCCCTATCCCCACTCTAAAGAATGTAACTCAGCTGGGTAAATGAAAAGCCAGGTAGTGAAGGGCCAGCAGTTCAAGCCTCCAGCCAGCATGTACCCAGGGACATGTCCCCAAGCACCAGCAGCTTCAGGGACCCAGAGAAAGCTATTTTTCAACAGCAAATTGACACAACACCTTCTGTCTCTGGAGACCAGAACCTCATGTTAGCCTCCAGGATTCAGGCCTTCCTCCACAGTTCACCCTGAAGACAGGTCACTCCTACTTTTTCCTCATGTAGCATAAAGTGTCTCAGTACATGCTGTCATTTATGTGCAGTCAAGATCAACATTTAGGATCACTAGGGAATTGCTAAAAGCTCACTGAAAACATTTTATTTTCATCTCCATTTTTCATCGCTTGCTGCTATTAACCATCTTTATGTTAGTGATACCTCTTGTTGACAGCTCATCAGAATAAAATGTCTGTAGTTTATTACAGCTGGGATGAGTGTGAACTTTAGGGAATAGGGACAAGATGGGTAACCTTTAGGAAACAAACAGGCCATAGGGTGACAATCTTAGCTTATAATGCTGAATAAAGCAGAAGTAAAATTCAACATGCAAACATATCAGAAAAGTATCACTCACTCCTAAGTGCACAGGTGCAAACAAAGGGGAATCAGGTGTGCTTGGACACAACAGCTAAGCAGGAACCTGCTGGCTGTAGCAGTCAGTAAAATCACTGCAATCTCAAGCAATCTATAGGATTGAATAATCATCTCATTAAGTTTCTACAGATCACTAATTCCACCAAGTGTCAAGGTTAACAAGAGTTCTGTCAATATCAATAGTTTGGCACAGAGGAATTCAAAACTTAGAGAAACAACCACCACTATTACTGAAACATGCAAGAAATAAGATGTGAACTCCTCCTTTTCACCCATTCCCATCACCAGGAGATTCCTACCCTATATGCAAGCTGCAACTACAGCTGCTCAGAAATTTCTGACAGATTTCCCCCAGAAAAGACACCAACTGAATGTGTTTTGCAGAAGCACATTCATTCAGTGAGCCTTCTGCTGAAACGTAAGCCACCCTCCCAGTGCTCGGCCAGCTGCCAGGAGAAATCAACTGTCATATGGCACAATGCAAAGTGCATGATGCAGCTGAGTCTTCAGAGCTTGATCTTAAACCTTCCAACATGCACAGCTCTCCAGGCAGCATCTCCATTAACTTTGCAAAACCCAAGCATGTTAAAACTGTGAGAATCACACCAGCAACCCTGCGCACCCTCTAACACTGTGCAACCTAGGAAATGAAGGTACTGCAAGTCCTCATGCAGTTACAAGGCAGGGTTTCCCCAGAGCTCAGACCTTCACATAGTAATGCAGAAATACTCCTTTTGCAAAATTAGTATTAACAGCACCATAAAGGATATCAGAGTGGTCCCTGGAAAGCTTTTTTAATCTCATGTTTATCCTCTCTTTATTAATCATGTTTATTCTAACAAAGCCTGAAGAATCAAGTCTTCAGGCTGTTTACATCTGAGATTAAGCTGGTCATAGTTGGAGCAAGTAGGTAGACTCATAAGCAAGATATCTCATTCTTATGCAGATATCTTCACAGCCAAAAAAAAAGAAATATCGAACACTCCCAAGATGGCAACAGAATGCTTCCTAAAACACTAGGTTTTTCTAACTTCCCTCAAAGCATCAGTTAGTTTAACAGTAATAGAAGGAGACAATAAAATCCAGCTTTTGGAATTCCCAGTCACCAAACTCCCCAAACAAAACAAAATCCTTCTTTTCTTATTTTATCGCAAACATGTTTTAGGTTGCAGTCCCTAAGAAGAGGCAGTACACAACACTACTGCACTAGCTGTCACATTCCAAAGCAAACAGTGCTCTCAAAATTTTTTCCCTACACCTATGTGGTCAGTTAATAAACCACTTTCCAAGCTTGGAGTCAAAGGAGCATTCTCAACTCTGCCACCTTCAGTTACCCTGAAGTAGCCACATCAAACCCACAAATTCATTTAAGTGATCAGCAGGATTCCACAAGCAGTTACTGTACCTTGGAGAGGTATATCTGCCACCACTGTTTGGCAGATCAGCTTGGAAAGCACAAAGGAAAGCTGGCTAAACATTACACTGGTGTGAATTAGCCAGCACTAGTACCTGTTCAACTTCACACTAAGTTAAGGCAAGGCTGCTATAGCAAAAATCCTTTACCTTGACTCTGCTGAGGGACAGCAACTCTTTAAGTCATTCAAATCTCATCGTAAGACCACATCGTATAAGCCCAGAAGTCTCAGTGTTCAATAACCAAACCCCTTGCTAAATTAAAGATCAGGAAAATTGTCTTCCTCTGAGGAAATATTACAATGAATCAGCAAGAACATAACTATACCATGATCTTCTAGAGTAGAGGAAATCAGAACTCTTTAAACTAGTATCTCTGAGACTGTTTCATTCTAAGTGTCTTCTCTTCTTGAAGCTGTTTGATCCCTGTGGGTACAGTAGAATACAAACTGTCACAGACATAATGACAATTGTAGGCAGTCACCAATTTGTGATAGCCTTAATGTCATAAACTCCCTGTTACCAGCAAAGAAAGAGTGTTAAGTACTTTATAAAATTTGACAGGTTTGAGATTTTAGTTTTGCTTTATTTTTCACTTGCTGCTCATCAGGGTCTCAACACTTCCTGTTCTGACAGGGGCTGGGGCACCTCCCCACTCCCTCTGTGCCAGCCTTGTGGGTTTGCCAGTTTTTGGGAAGCTCCACACTTCGTTATGGCTTCTCAAGAGAGACAAGGCACTGTCATACCACAGGCTGGAGTGGCACTGACAGTGTACTGAATACAGAGCTCTACATTTCTCCACACAACAACCTTTCTTAGCTGCAAGTTAGGTTTGAATCAAAAGCTGACTGACAATTTTTGCCCCAACTGGCAGACCTTGATGCTGTCCCAATATCCAGAAGATGAGAGCCATCAGGTATGAGTCTTTTCCAACCTGCCTTCATCCTCTTATGAGAGATCCTGCAGCACCCATGTTCTCAGAAAGGCCTTCCCTGGCATTGAAGCATTCTCCCACCAAGCACAGCAGTCAGGACAGCCTCAGCAAGTCACCAACAAGCAGGTGCTATTCTCCACTGTGCCTCCCATGTGCCTTGCTCTTTGCACACTCCCCTGTTCAGATCCTGTAACAGTCAAGATTCTGCTCAAAGAAAGAAGAATTCCACTAAAGTGAAAGGTTTGCTTGAGGATAGATCACTTTCATAAAAATACCTGTTTAAAAGAAAGATGATTCACTGAATATCAGCTGTTTTAAAATTATCTCAGAAACACGAGGAAAACCACTCTGAGTCAGAACAAGAGTCCATTTAACCCCCTAACCTGCTTTGACACAGTTGTCACTACTGACATCTAAGGCAGAAAGAGGTCAACATAAGTATCCATAGCATTAATCCTAATACTCTCATAGTATCTGACAATTTTTCATATAAAGAGATTCTTTGAGCTCTTTCTCGTGACTGAGGCTACAACAGACCAGCAGGACAATTTACTATAGCTGAGCAAAACATCACAGTTTCAACCTGAAGTGGCTTTATTTTCAAGACTAAAAATGCCATGGGATTTCCTTGGCTCTTTGTGCAGGCCCCAAAGGACATCTGGCTCAGTACATTGTCTCCAGCAAGTAAAGTGGAGTCTTGCAGTCTTTCAAGAGTTGGTCCTCTCTGTCCCCATCCTGTCCAAGCCAGCCAATGAAAAAACATTGTACCTCTGCACAGATACTGCATGCCATCTATCTGCAACAAACACTGCTGGCTGTCTGGATCACATCTGTTTAAAGATCCATTTGAGCTTTTCCAGCTATCTGGTGCTTTGAAATCACAGGATACAGACAGGCCAATTACGAACAATTAAGTTACCACACAGAAGAAATTACTGTTTCTCAGATGAGCAAAGGTAATTGGCCATATGCACACTCACAGCCTAGTCCCAATGGCCAAAAAAATTGGTTTAAGTTGTATTTTTTTAACACATTTTGCTACCTGTTTGCAAGGGAGTAGAAAAACAACCACAGTCAGCTACCACAGCTCAAGGCATCAGCTTTTATCTGTGGTTTAAGAAGACACACACAAGTTACCTATTCACCCCCATGGTGAAACCTTTAGAGTTTGCCAGTGTTACTGAGCTTCACCTCAGCAAACTACTCACACTTCACAAACAAACCAGTTTCATTCTAAAAACAGAACAAAGACCCTTTTATTTAAGTAAAAGCCTAGAGAAAAAAACACAGAATGGAAAAAAGAGATTTATTTGCTACTTGTTCCCACTACAGGTAATTAATTCAGAAGCATATCTGAAATTACGCATTTTCTTTCAAAAACACAGAAATTTAGTTTCATGTAAAAATACACTTATAACTTTCTTTGCTTGCAGTAAATTACCTGGAAATAAAAATCACATTATTGAGGAAAATGACTACAAAACAACTACAGTGGACTTGGCGACAAGATGAGATAGAAGCAGGGGGAAACATTCTCAGAAATACTGGATTTGCATTATTTGAGGGTCAGCTCTAATCCCAGGAGGGTAAATGGGTCACAGCAAAACATGAGAAGAACCAACTCTACAAAATTTATCACTCAATAACATCCCGCCTTTGGCGCACATTAATCAGGCTGTGACAAGAGCTGGGGAAGAGGCAGAGATGCACATGTGGTTGCTATGGAGTTAAAGGCTAGGAGGAGATACACAGAAACAGCACAACTGCACAGAATACAGTTAACTCTTAAACTGCCTCTAGCTAAACAGCTCCCTGGCAGCCAATTCATGAATACCCATTCTAAGAGAATCCTTTTAAATACCCAAGAGTTCCCATGCAGACTAAAAGTCCAACGACCAAAATCCACCAAGGGTGAGTAGTGGCTCCACATTAAAAGACAGCTGAGACTGGCAAGCATCAGCCAGAATCAAGAAAGAAAGAAACTGTCAGGGTGGAGGGATTAGAGAGTAGAACTGGATATGAAGGGAGGACCATGCCATGGAGCACACAGTCTCTGCCACCTGTCTTTGTAGTTTAATACTTTGATCTGTCACTCACAAGGGTGCAAAAGTAACTGCTGGAAACCCATGCAGAGATTGAGTTACCCTCAGATGACATGTAGGGGCATCACCATAAGATTTAATGCATCCGTGGTTCTGAAAAGTTAGAAGTGCACTGAAGTCCTAAGAAGCCCAGACATGGCCCTTCCTCAAAAACACACATCTGGAAGTGTTTGGACTTTTTCTGACCCATGGCATCGTTCAGCACTATCTGAAAAAGCTACCACACTTGTTGACCTGAGGGCACAAGACTCACACATAGGCAAGAACTGGGATGAGGCTGGCACAGGATATGCTACTTGCACAGATTAAACAAGGAAGAACTTCTCCAAAGACAATTTCCTGAAGCCTATGTTTTAGGAATGGGAAAATTGTTCTGGGAGACTAGGCAGATGAGGTAAAAAGTCCTGAAGACAGTGACACATGTTGGAGCTGATGACTGAAGTAATAAAGCACATTTCATGGATAATCCAACCAGCCAATTCCAGATCACAAGAAACTGCTGCACTTCCAACTCTCTGCAGAGGGTGTCTGTGTGTGTGTGTGTGTGTGTGTGTGTGTATATATATATAGATAGATAATCAGCAAAGTTTCTATTTTCTCCTGCCTACTTAAGGGAATCTTTTAGTTTGCCACCTCCTACACTGCTATTTTTACCTGCTCCTAATCAGTATGTTCTTAAACATTGAGAGACTCAGAGAAGAGCAATTCAACTCCTCCAGTGCACAGCCCACAACACACTGAGTAATACCTGGATGGGAGCTCTTCTCCCATCACCCAGGACACCATGTCTTGCAGACCTCTGAGAGCTGGTGGCCAAGGCTTGGGGGACCTCTTCTCATTCACAAAATGCTGAGCTTGAACTAAAGGTTCTTTGAGCAGAGATCATCAGCACCAGAAGAACTCAAGTAGGAAGGACTGAATCCAAAGTCAGAGTTTTAAACTACCGATATAGTAAATAATAATACTGAAAATAACCAGAAAAACTGGGTAAACTCTTTTTCTGCATTATTTTCTCCTCTCCTTTTTATCTCCTTTCCCCATAAAGCTTTCAGTTTTCACTCTCAATGAATCATGTTTCATTGCCAGACACAGACATGCCTGATCTCAGCCTCACATTAGGCATTAACCTGTGGACAAATTCCCAAAGGACCAGGGTGCTTCAGTCTTGCAAGGAGCCCCTGAGATTTACGATAACAAGGAGTCCAGAAACAAAGATGGCACCAAATCCTGAAGCCAGATGACAGCACTGATCAGTGGGGTGCACTCTCAGCTCCTCTAAAGGACTTTCTAGATGGCTGTTTATTTAAGAGGAGCAATTTTCAAACACCCAACGCTGCAGAAGTGGTGTTGTGTGTGTGGGCTATGGCGACTCCCTCTGTGCTAGCACAAACCCCAATCACACTTTGTCTCTCCTCATTCATTTGTGCAGCCTTGCTCTGAAAGCACGTTAAATCCTTTTCTGATTTTCAAGAACAGACAGATCTTCCCTTGAAATAATCGTTAACTCATCTGATTGTGCAAGTCATTACATCCCTTTCAGCAGCATTAAAAAAAAAAAAAAAAAGAAAGAAAGAAAAAAATCCACTAAAGAGGGCAAAAGTACCAAGGGCAAAGCTGCAGAACAAACATAACAGAGAACCAGCTCCAGTGCCCCAAAACCCAACCACAGCAAAAGTCTTTAAAGACAGTTCCAATTACTTCAGAAATGTTGCCAGCAAGAGTGACTGGCCACAAGTACCACATTGGAGAAAAATAGCTTCTTGGTCTGCACGAGAGTGTTCTGAGCAAGTCTCAGCTTCCTGTCAACATGTACTATTTAAACCTCTGACATTTTAAAGGTTGACCCTATGGATTGATTGTAGGCAGTTCAATATAGGCATTCAGCACATGATACTTGATATTTAAACTTCCTAGTTCAGATTATAAATGTTGACAGATTTATCTATGACAGCAGTTGACTGGAAATTATCTGCCCTCCTCCTTCAAGTTTCAACATTTTCCCCATTTTTGTAAACATTTATCACATAATTTTTACAGTTGTTCAAAATATTTAAAGCATTTTTTCTATCACTAAACAAACAAGAAACAATCAAATTTCCTAAAAATGTTCAAGTACTCTGTCATAAAGATCTTTGATTAAAACTGAAACTTTTCAAGAAATTTTCAATTTTCTTGGAGAATTGATTGAAAACCATGTCAATAGTAATTCTGTAATCAGTCTCCTCTTCCATGAGCCTTAGACACTCATGATATTGATTTTATTCTCAATTGAAAGCAAAATGTACATGCAGTTGAAATCTTTAAGTAAAAATTCTTACTCAATTTAACATGTGCCATAAAACTAGTAAACAGCAATGTGAAATATTAAAAATATTTTTTAGCAGGACAAACATTTTTCGTGATGTTACACATGAAAAAGATATTCTTTAGAAAGCAAAGTCACTTTAGATAATGTATAATAAAGCATTTAGAAATATTTTCATTTTGCTTTCCTCTATATTTTTTTTTCTTTTTCAGCTGCAAAAAGAGTACAAGCAATTTTGGAGAAAATATTTTAGTATAAATTTGTAACACATAGTTTCCTGACAAAAGATTAACAGTCCTTACTGCAGTTTACTTTCTATGAGCATCAACACCAGCAATCATTAGAATATAACCAAGGAAGCTCAAGTTCACCCAGGGCTCTCTTGCCTGAAACAAAACAGAGACAATAGTCTGTATTCTTCAAACTCTCTACAGACTGCACTCCATTAGTATTTGTTGAAGTAATAGTAGGATAACACCACTGAAAGAGGGTGCTTAACTTATAGAGGAATAGATCAGAGGTAGCACGGGTCACACTGCAGTCCTGTTACTTTTTCATACTCTGCATTCAGGGCTTGCTGCAGCTCTACCACAGATAAAGGGAACTGCACAGGGACAGAGTCATCCCCCAGCACCTGATCCAGATCAGACCCAGTTGAATACACACAAAGAAGGGGCTGGTCCTTTCCCTTCTTCCCGAGCAATTCACGCCTGCAAGCAGACCATTTTCTCTCCACATTTACACCTTTACATTCTAAGCAGGGAAAACAAGCAAGGAAGAATCGCTTTGTTTCAGTCACATTCACAGTAACATGCATACCAATATGTAAAACAAACAAGACACTGTCTGGAAATTCAGAAAAAACAGATGATATCTTTGCTGAGACGATCACCCCATAAATGCATTTCACAGCCTAAGACTACAATGCAATTGACAGCTAAAGAAAGATAAGTCAACTCCTGTTTATTTTTTCAGGCAGCAAGGCTTCAGACCAAGCCTTGGGTGGTCACAATTACATCACAGTCTCTTGCAGTGATAAGCAAAAGCTGTATTCTAGCATGTGGAAGCAGGCTGCAAATGTCTGGTGGCAAAATGTAAGCAATAAACACCAGAAACAAGTGGGCAAACAAGCAGAGGGACGCGTTTGCTCCCTGGAGCAGTTATGAGGAGTCAAAGATGGTGTGTTCACTCAGCACATCTGCTTGGATCCCTCTATTTATATTCAAGATAAATTACATACAATTACTATGTTTCTATGAAACCTAATTAATCTATTACCATCAGTTCTCTCTGACAACCTCCTGCGCAGAAGTGAAAGTTTGTTTACTACCAAGTTTTACCACTTCGAGCTGAAGTGGCTTGCTTCCTCACAATAGATTAATACAGTCTGCAAAGCCAATGAGACAAATCCAAATATCTATGTCATTACTCTCTGCAGTCACTCTGGCATATGTCTGATACCATCAGAGAACATGCTCTGATTTCCCCCATGATAATTTGTAGCTCTGGAATGGATTTTGATGCCTCACTGCCGATGTAGTTAATAGGAACTTGGGACCCAACAAGCTGAGACGACCATGGCCTCACCCTGGAGGAACATTTAGCCATGCAGACCAAAGGTAGGTAGGTCACAGAACCACACTGCTTCCTGAAACATGAAAACTCTTTAGGGAAGATGATGGCCCAAAAGTTGCTGACATAGGGAGTCTTGATCTGGGCACTACTTTCTGTAGCACTGCCTGACACAGTCCTCACTGCCACTTGGCCTCCCTACTCCCATCTTCCAGCTTGGCTCCCAAGTGTTTCCTCTCCCTGAACCACTACTAAGGCTCCAGTGTCCTCTCCTTCCCTTCTCCCATTACATCTCCCCTTGCCTCATCAGAAGGTGGCAGATATTTGCCAGAGATAATTAGGACAGGCAGCAAAGAAATTTATGCTTCCACTTTCCACCATGCTTTCCTTCTGGACTTAATACCCAAAGGAGTTTGAAGCCAGCTCAAGGACTCCTGGTGCTTTCCTCCCCTGTGCATTGCTCTGAGGTAGGACTGTTCTAAGTTGTCTGAAACATCAGTTAACCCTCTAAAGAACCCGGTCCTCTCACCCCTGCAACATTCTACCAGCCCCACTCAAATCCTCCTGTGATGCAGGGCACCTCTCTGCAGCAGCTGAGTGCATTGATTGTTCCCTAGACACTGCTTTGAGGCTGATCGATTGATCAGGCAGAAGAAAGCCTTGGGGAAGCTCCCAGGAGTTGTCCTTGCCGTTTTCCCTCATGACAGCTCCCCAGGCTATGGCTACAAACAGCACAGCAGAGACAGAGAAGGACCCTGGATTAAAAAGTACAGTACAACGTGGATGACAGAAGTTGTGGGATGCCACTGCCCTCTCAACCTCTCTTTCATCTACCCCCAGCCTATTTGCCTCTGGAAGGTGAGGTGAGTGAGCCCAGCTGCTGGGTGAGCACTGCTCAGCAGTAGCCAAAACTGGTGTGTTATCAACACCTGTGTAGCTACAGATGCTCCTGCACAGCACCAGATGTGCTGCCTTGGGAAAAATTAACTCCATCCCAGCCAGACTCAATAGCTGCAGACTCTTGAATTAGATCTTTCAATGTCCCTCAGGACTGACCCAAATATCCAGAAAGACTTCCTTTGGATAGACAGCTTCAATTGGAAAATTAAGTAAACCAGGAAAGAGGCTTGGAAGAGGAGGATAACACACTGGTTACTGATAATTGACAAGCATAGCTTGCAAGCTTTTCCCAGCTGCTTGGCAACGCAGAAAGTCACACGAGAGCAAGGGGCAATTGGACAAGTGGCTTAACTGGATGCTTCCAGAGCAGTGGCTTTAGGTGGATAAGGAAAATCTTGGGTGTATTCCCACATCTTCATTATCCTGTACATCCAAATAAAGTCCAGGGAGACTTCAGACCACTTGTATTCAATTCAAAGGGAACAGCAGAAAAATAATAGTTCAGATTAAGAGACCTTTACTTTCATGTTTATGTCATCTTTGCTCTTCATTTATTCTGCCTATATTAGAAAATAAGGCAGGTCAGGGCCCATTTGTTGGTCCAGAGACCACTTGACACATCAGGGTCTGACTCCATCTGGCTAAACTTCCTTCCTTCTCAAGACAATGTGGCAAAAGGAAACAGTTTTCAGCTACCCTACCCCCTAAACCAGGCAGAGTTTGTCTGAAAACATTCATTGGCATGGGACCCAACCGTGCTGGGGGAACACCAATGGCCAAACCATCACACTCCCACATCAAACCAAGTATCCAAGAGCCGTCATAATCCAGGAACATCCTGGGCACCATGTGAGATGAAATAGGTAAGGCACCTCCCTCCTGAGGTGGCTTCTGGGGTCCCACAGCCAGACTTTGCCTTCGTTCGTGGGGCCAGCACTTCCAATTTCAAGGAGAAGAGTAACTGGCTGGAAGCCCAACCTTTGACAGATTTGTGTCTGTCCTAGAGGCAGAAAATCTGGTCCACAGAGATTAAAAGTGCTCTGTCCATCTTTCTTTGTCAATAAGCTCCGAGGGATGGATGACGTGTCAAGATCAGCCCTCGGCAGCAGGGGAGGTGGCAGTGAGACAAGGGCGTTTTGCTAAAGCAGCAGTGATCTCCTCAGCCCTCTGCCTGGCTTTCCCACACACCTTTCCTTTTCACTGCAGTCTTTCCACACAAGGAATGTGTCTGTGCAGACAGACCTAGGGCTGGCAGAAAGAAATAATCTTTGACACGTTTCCTGGGGGTGCTTTAATAATTAAACAAGAGTTAAACAGTGGCAACACCTGACTGGCCTCCCTGCTTGCTTTCTATCATTTTAATTAAAATTTAAAAAAAAAAAAAAAAAAAACCAACAAAACAATGCCTGCGTATCACTCTTCAGATAAAAGCAATTTTGAAATCTCATGCTTATGTAGCTCTGTAGACACAGTGGATATTAATAATTGAACGAAATATTATAGTCATTACTGTATTTGGCAATATCACAACAGTCCGTTTTAGCAGAATTTCTCTCCAAATCTCATTGCAACAACCATTAATAAATAAAATGCAATTCACTGTATTAAATGTGTTGTTTAAAGGCTAAATATTTCATCAGAACTAATTCATTTTAAATAATCAGACTAGAACTCTTGTCCCAGCACCAGGACAAATCTCGGCTCCAGACACTTTCCACACTTAGAAATAAAATTATGTTTCTAAAAGCAAACCACAAATTGAATTCAACTGGAACATCCACACAGCAGCTCTTAGACTACAACCCACTGCAGACAGATGGGATCACGTTCAAACAGGCCACGGGTCTCACCACTTTGTTATGCTGGTTTTGCCACCCAAGGAAATTAAGATTGAAAGAATACGGTAGAATTGTTTGCATTTATTGCCTGCCTTGAACTGTGGCCAATGCCTGATTCCCTGCGGGAAGGAGAAAGAAAAGCTTGTTAGTCTAGACCTCAGCTGCCAATAGCTATAGATAACAGTGCTTATCCAGGGCTTTCCACCAGGCAGGGCTTCGGAAAGGAGGCCAGTTTCCTCTCACAGGTTGGGAAACTGAGGCACAGAGAGAAACAGCTTGGGAGTGGTGAATGTACAGGCTACATATTTCTCCATCCTACACATATTTCTCCATAAGGCACACGAGAGCTCTACCCCATTTCCCCCAAAGGTACTCACGGCTCCATTTCAGTTGCAACTTTATTTTGGCAAATGCTAATCTTTTTTCTTCCCCCTGAAGTTTTTTTCTTGGATCTCACGAATGGGAGCAAGTAATTTAGAT
Source organism: Climacteris rufus (assembly GCA_013398175.1). Classification (NCBI taxonomy): domain Eukaryota; kingdom Metazoa; phylum Chordata; class Aves; order Passeriformes; family Climacteridae; genus Climacteris; species Climacteris rufus. The sequence continues at coordinate 207,203 of VZRZ01005133.1, read as the reverse complement.
CTGAAGTGCAGCTCCCCCTCCACTCAAACACACCCAACCTCCCAACCTACTCAGCCATAAATAGTGAGTTTCTGAATCAGGGTGAAGAAGAGGAAGTTTGATTTTAGCTTTTGTCAACTGGTATTATTAACAGAAAATGTTATTAAATCCATATTAAACATTAAATAAATGAAAAACCAAAACTAAACAAACCCAAACAAACAAACAAAAATTACACATACTTTTCAGTTTGAAGTTTCATTACTAAACAAACCCAAACAAAAAAAAAAAGAAACAAAAACAAAACAAAACAAAAAAAACAAACAAACAAAAAAAAACCAAACTAACAAACACAACCAAAAAACACTCTCTAAAACACTCTCTAAACTACCTGTCATTTTCTGGCCACCTCCAGAACAGTGTGTGAGCATCCACCCTGCTGACTGACAAACTGACGTCAGCAAGGTAATTCCTGTAATTAAAATAAAACAACACAACCTTACAAGCAGGCCCTGCATCAGACACTATAATCTCTATTTTTACCCATAGAGCTCACTGCTTTCCTCCAACAAGAGCACATAAACACTGCACCCTTCTTTCACTGACTTTATACCAAGACAGCATAGCACAGAAAATCAGAGGGAGTAGTATCTTCAGGAGTGACTTTCAACAGTAAAATAGCAACTTAATAAGGCCAGCATGTTTTGTATCTACCAAATTGTGCTGAATTTGCTTTCATAACTGTATAATAAACATTTTGCTTTAACCTTTTAAAATAAAAATATCAGCTTTTCCATGAACAAATAATTCTTTAAACAATTCCTTAAAATTTAGGGAGATGTGATTTTTACTTGTTTGGTTGATTGTGGTGGTGGTGTTCACGCTTTTTTTTTTTTTTTTTTTTTTTTTAATCAGAATACAAGTGTATGCTTGGCCCTAGTCAAAATCTGGAGAAACCTGTCAGGGGAGTGATGGGAGTTAGGAATTAAGTCCAAATTATTCTCCTGTCAACCACCCCACAAACACATGAAACACCAAGGTGAGCAGTCAGTTATTTGCAGAGCTCTCTCTCCTACATATTCTTGATTCCAGAGAGATGCCAGCCATGCCAGATACAATTCACTGCCAGACACAGCTGTGCTACTGAGCAATGTGACATTGGGAATAGACAGACTTTTGGTTTCGGTCAGCACATCTGATCTTATGATCCTGGGCACACGTCCAGACCCCATTAAACTCAATAGAAATGCAAAGAATTCACTGGCTTTGAGTCAGACCTTATATGACAGTGGACAAGAACAGCTAGAGATATTTAAGCTGTCAAGGAGCAGAGTTAATGGGAACTTGCTCTAATAAATACACCACCTTTACCGCACTGTCTGTTTGTGCTCTAAGCCATTCATCCTCAAGTGCTAAGGAGCCTTAACTCCAGAGCCAATATCCAAATTTTTTCTCTGGGCTTTCAAGACCCTATAAAGCACTGCTGCACCAGTCAGATGAGCCAGCAGGACCAGAGCTAGAGGGGAACCTAAACCCAGGGCCAGTGAAAGACCAGCAAAGGACCAGCACAGCATGGCTAGAGAGGTCACAGCCAACAATGGAACTTGGAAAAGTGATTCAGAGCTCAGGCAATGAGCAAAGCAGCAAGAGACCATGACATACCACAGGCCTCTACCAAGGCAGCAAAGAAGCCTCATTTTTGTTTGATGAGCTGGTTGGATACTCCTTGGTGGAACTGTGCAAGTGAAGCCTTCATCATGACTCCAAGCTACTTCTAAAGGATTGTATTCCTGAATTGCTCAACCCCTCCAAGAGACACCTCTGCTTCACCATGCAGCTTGATGGCTTGTGACACTTTGTAATTTATCATGATGTTAATGCTTTTCTGGCTGCTGTCTGTTATGAAGCACAGGTTGAAGCACAGCCTTGCAGATGGAAGAGGCTTTCAAATTCCATCTTGTCCAAGCCCACCAGCTGCCAGAGAAGGGGAAGGCACGTGGGTCTAATTCTCATCTTACTGACATTTCATCAGTGTATCGGCACTGACTTTGAAGGTATTACTGTTGCCCTACTCAGCATCAGGAAGATGAAAAATATGCCCTTGAAATAAAACACGCTGCTCTGACAGGAGCTACTGCTTCATCAAGCTAAGGTCCTTACCAAGGCAAGATTTTATTGCAATACCAAGGATTTAAACCAAACACAGAAGTTTTATTAAAGAGAGAGAGCAAAATACCAACCAAAGGGTTCAAGCAACAAGTTACTCCAAGCAGAAGTGAGGGATCCAGAACACCATTTCCAATCTGGCAAAGGGATCACGCACAGTACTTGGTCTGTCTGGCCAAGTCTGTGTACTATTTATCTACCCAGCCAAAAAAAAAAAAACATCCTCATAGCAGCTGTTTCTACAACAAGCACAGAAGAGCCTGGCAACTCCAGATCAAGGCTACAGCATAGCACAATGTTTAAAATTTGCTAGTTTATTACAAACTGTTCTTCCCTCCAACTTCCATTCAGGAAGGTGCTTATGACCTCTCAAAACAGTAACCCCTCAGAAACAGTGAAGATACCTAGCTGAGCAGTGAACTGAGAGCCCACAGTTGCCCAAAAGGTTTTGGGAGACACTGTGCACTGGGAAGGGACACCCCATCTTCCCTCAGAACAAGCACACTAGCACTTAGAATAGTTTCACACTGGGATTTTTTATTGTAAATATTCCAAAAGAACAGCGACATGGCAAGTCCAGCTTGGCAATTCTCACCCTGAAGAGTCCAAATCACCGGTAGACAATTAACATCACTGTTTGCATTGCTAAAGCACATGCTAGTGCACTTGAACATCCAAGTTTCTCAGCAATGCAAGAAAGGGAGAGAGAGACTTGCCCACACTGTGGCAATACTTGAGTCTTCCTCCCTTAAGTCGCAGACTTAGTCATGCTCCCCACAATCACACAACTCATTTTCACTGTCCCAAGTTTAGGACAATAGAAAAGAAAATACAAAACAAAGTAAAAATAAAATATCAAGGGCATAAATTCAAGGAGATATATAAAGACACGTAAAGTCCCACACTGACAAAACTAAGGCTACACACAGAAATATTCACATTAGGGTCCTGCCCACACCAGCATAAATCAAGCTCTACTTAAGCAACACCAGGATAAAATCACCATAAACCAGAGTGGATTTTAGAGCATTAACATCAGCTGAACAATACCCCTGGAAAGGCTAATATGTATTTACTGACATCCTTCCTCTCTCTTCAGTTAATGGCAGGACAGACCATTTAGCCAGTGGTCTAAAGCTTCAGCTTGCATTACAGCAATTTATGCACTCTGGCAGGTGAGAATGACCCATTCAACCTAAATAAGAAGGAGAAAAGCCTCCTGACAGCAATTCTCTGCCCAGTTCTTGTCTGAGACCACTCCAAGTATCATTCGGCCATGACATGTCTAACCTGAATTGACCATGCCCCAGACTCCTGGGAGTCAGATCCCCTGGCTCCGAATAACCACTTTCCTCTCTTCTCCCCCAGCAGGATTTAGACTTAGGCATAAAGCAGTACATCATCAAAACACTATTTAAGTTCCCAGTAGCTGTGCATGCCATGCTCAGAGGACCTCTTTTTTTTTTTTCCTCTGGTGCTAATTCCATCTATTAGGCTCATTCTCTGTCCATGCCCTGGGCAGGAGCTGCCACAGCAGAAGGATGCACAAGGAAAATGCACCAGGACAAGTCAAGCAGAAGCATGCCTCTGGAGGGAGAGCATTCAAATAAAGAATGAACCTGAAAAAGCTACCAGCTTCCCTGTAGCCAGTGCTGTCTGTCAACAAAAATTCACCACAGGGGACTATCACAGGAGCAAAACATCTTCTGGTGCCACATTCAGGAGGGAGAAAGAGAGCACAAAACTGACCAGCATGCCTCCCCAGGGACTAGCACAGGCTGGTGTCAAAAAGTCAGAAACAACAAAAAAGGCCTCATCTGCCCCATCACAACTGATCATCTATGGTCTGTAGAAACAAGCTAGCAGGGAATGCCCATGCTGCCTCCTCTCCAGGGAATTCAAATTCCATATAAGTGGGTGAAAACAAATGGTAAGGTTATGCCATCTCTATTATACTTCACCCTTCAAAGACACAAAATTTGTGCAAGGTGCTGTACATACGTCTGGGTAGTCAGGAAGCCTCTCCTGTTCCAAACGTTTGTCATTAAACACAGTTTTCTACTTCTCTCTTAAAACCCCACAACTCCACAGGCATTTAAAAAACAAAAAAAATAAAAGTGCTTTTAGCTCAGGACAGATCCCAAATAATTTCCAGCCCTTTTCCACCTTTCTGCCATTCCTTCGCAACTCCTGATCCATTAGTTCTGCAGATGAGAGCAGAGCAGCACTGAATCCAGGGAGAGCTCCAAATTCAGCACACAAACAACCACGTTCAACCTAAGGAACCTGGTGTGTAACTGAGGGTTGTCAAGATCTAACCATGACCAGCACAGAAAAACCTTCACTCAGACTCGTACAGAGGCTGTACAAGTCACTGCCACCATGCAAAGAAAAGGAAGGGACCTGCAATCCCATGTAACAGCATCAGAGCACAAGAGTTACAGGAGGGTGTAGAGAGGGAATGGATGAAAAGCAGGGAGAATCAGACTATGGCCCCAAATCACCCCTAGTTACATGGTACTTACCTTTTTTCTAGTTAAAGAGTTGTATACCCAGTTCTGTAGCTATCAGGTCACATAGCCTTACACACATATAAATATAGGCACAGTATCCTCTGGATTTCTAAAACACTTTTTTTTTCTTTAACACACAGTGTTTAAAATGGGATTTTGAAAGATATAAAAAAGCCCAGGAAGCTCCACTCTGTCCCCTCCCATCCTCCTCTCAGGTGCTCCCATTCAGCTCATTTTGATAAACACAGGTATAGCAAGTTTTATTTTGTTAAACCTCTTAGCTACCGAGGGCAACAAATGTTACATCCAGGTCTCTCAGGTGAGAATGCACAGCATTAGACAAGGTGTTTCCCCATGAGCTGTGAAACAGAAACAACAGGGTTGCACACTTTCACACACATATCAACTCTCTCCTGTGTCCTCACATGTTTCATGGATCAGCTCTGGCCTCTCACCCTCGTCTCCTCTAGGGCAGCACATGAAGAGAACTCTGTGGCTCATTCCAACCTCAGTCTGAGAACGGCATCCTCTAGTCAGTGACTTTCATGACTGTTAACCTTTGTCTTTGGGAAAGAAAGTAAGGATCTCCTTTTTTACAGAAGATGTAGCATTCCCAAATGATTCAATATTTTATCATCTAACATTTGATCTCATTCTGCAGAGTTAGACCTGCCTATTCTCCCTTTCTGTAAGTCGTGTCTCCATCTCCCCCATCCAGTTTATTGCCTGCTTCCAGTAGCACTACAGGAAGCACAAATAAATAAATAAAATAAAAATTTTTAGAAAAAAACACAGAAAGCTGAGAGCCATCAGAACAAAACCTCAGAGCAACTCAGAAAGACAGACTTTGTTTCTTGTAGTATGTGAGGTGGAACAAGTAATGAAGAAAATCTTCAATTAATTAAAAGGAAATGTGGGTAGCATTGAATCTGCCACAAAGAGGTGCTGTATAAGCAAACTGGGAATTCTAAACTACCAGCAATGCTGCCTTTTGATTAAAGGAACAGAGTTTCCAGGCAGACTAGCAAAAAAACAACAGGAACACTATGAATTAAGAAAATTAAGGACTTCTCAGTGCTGATGCAGTAGCTGTGGTTTAGTTGCCTTCAAAAACAGTTTCTGCTGTGTATCAACAGACCATACTATCTGTGAGCTAGTACTGGAGGGATAACTTTGGAATCTGTTGACCAATTTGAACTGAATTCAACAAGGAATAAAAGGTCTCAGAGGTGCAGAATTCCTCTAAGTTTGGCTGAGTGAAGAAGCAGGCCCCAAAATAATATCTGATCTAAACTGTAAGCCACCCCGTGTCCACTTTCATAGCTGGCAGGGCTCCAGCTGATTGGCAGCTCCATCAGTCACAGTCAGCTCTCCAGCACATCTGTAATGCTCAGTCAAGTACAACTTGTGCCACTCTTCACCCCTCCAAATGGGCAGCAGAATGAGAGATCATGACAGAGATGATAGAAAACAGAGAGAGAGGAGAGTCCTGGAAGGGCAGGCAGTTAAGTGATTGCTAACTTCTGCTGCTTAACAAAATGACTAGGCATTTTACTCATTTCCTAAGCCTTCAGAGAGCAGACAGCTCTCACAGGCCAGATAACAAAGTGTTCAGTGTGGCAACTGGGGCAGGGCCTCAAAAACACTCAGCAGAAATTACAATCTGGTGAGCTGCCCTGGTCAGGTCTTTCTCTGCTGTATTCCATATCCCACACTTTTCTGAAAGCCCTTCTGTTAAAGACTCAACTACCCATCAAGTCAGAGATTTTTCAGCTATCATTGGTCAATTATACCTCTGCAACACCTGATATAGGTCCTGTGACTGGATGGGGCTTTGTCCTGGTGTTGCTCCAATAGTTGCCAAAGTACACTTGAGTAAAGATTCTTTCTTCTGAAATACCAGTTCCCTCGGGTAGCATAACTATCACATTGGTTGGCAATCTCACTGTCTCCTAGGCTAGCATTTTCCAGGCCAGATGCAGATGTGTTTTTCAGAGCCCCCCTGCCCGAGAGGCAGGTCTGTGTGTCTGCCTCTCCCACCACACACTGAGCACGAGGTCACCATGCTAGAAAGATACCGTGGGTGGCAGAACCAGGACATTGCCCCTCACACACTGGCCCAGCCCTTAACCTAGAGGAAGACTGACATGCGGAAAGCCAGCACAGGCCCCATCCAAGAGGGCAGAAGGAACATTCGTTTGTCCTGTCTCACTCAGGAGTACTTCACCTGCACCCAGTGTTGGGCAAAGGCTTTTGCCCTTTGGTTGTGAGGTGTAACACAAAGGGTGGGGAAGCCACCATAATGATCCCAAAAGCTTACAAGACCCTTGAATTTTGCATTCTACTACATTATCCCAGGAAAGATTTCATCAACAGGCATACAAACCTACATGTGCTACCATCCTAAATTATTCCAACTCATTACAAACAATTCACATAACTCAAGAGTCAGCTCCCCCTCCCCTCATCAGAGAAATGCGATTCCTCTCCTGTCTCAATTTCCAATAAAAGCCCAAATTCATGGCTCCCACGGTCTCATCATGTTGATTCTCATCCAGCTCAAAAGGAGCTGCAATTTGAAATGGCTCGATCTGTGAAGCTAAGCAGGTAAAGACATTAGAACAGCAGACAAAGATGGTCTTAAAACACTTTCAGACAGAACTTTGCAGAGCTTTAACTTGATCAATCTGTTAATGATTTTAGCTGAGCATATTCCACTTTTCTACTATTGAGAGCCCTGTTCTTTTCCCTCTTAGCCACTCTTCTTATCTGTTTTTCCATTCTTTCATGCAATCTTTCATAAAATATATACACAGCATCTGAGCTGCAGCAGATATTTTGTTATTAAGTAGTCATATCAATATTGATCAGCAGCATAGCCCAGAGTAGATCACTCCTTTCTTGCATGCCTCAGTTTCTCAAAAAAAAAAAGAAAAAAAAAAAAGAAAAAAATAAGGTTTATACTACTGGCCTTTATAATGACTTTTGAAATACACAGCTGAAGTAGGCAGCAGAAGACCTTTATAAGTCATGTCTGTCATTCCATAAGCACAAGATTGGCAGGGTTTGGTGGTAAAGGACAGGAAGTCTGGAACAGGGAAATGTCCCCATATACATAGCCATCCACCCCACTGCCTTGTGCAGAAAGATTTCACCTTCCAGTTTTCTAACAGAGGCAAATAAGGCCACAGACAGGCCAGGTCTGCCTGCACCTCATGGTATTGACCACAGCTGGGGGGGGAACTTTCAAACAGGCACAAACTTCAGGGAAAGGCTAACAACCAATTAAGGCTCCCACTCCATCTTCCCTGCACCCTTGAAGTGCTAAAGCTTTTGTCAAGAGCCAGATAATCATGTTTTATACATTCTCTTCCACCCAACAGCGTTTGCAAATATCCATCCATTTCAAGTCTCAGCAACAGCCCTTCATGTGAATTAACTCTTCCTTGTAGATAGGAAAGCCAAGACGTGGGGTAACACACAATCTTTTAGGCAAAGGCCAAAACCATAAATCACAAAGACAACCTGCATGCACAGCCTGCTCTCCTCTGGCACCCAAGAAAGCACATCTGAACTCAACCCATACTTTTCTCTCTGCCTTGAAAGGCAGCAGGAGTTCTGTGCCAAGCCTTCCAACTCCCCTAGCCCCTCACTGGGGTCCTCTACCCAATCCCCAGGAGGGGCTCAGCCATTTCTGGAGCCTGCCAGCAGCACCACTGAAGATTTCCCAGCAGTACCCACGTTACAGACTGAAACAGTGCCAAAGCAGTTGCTAAAAGACATATCAATATTTTCTGAAAGTCCTGTATTTCTCTCTACCTGTAAATACTGTATTTGAGTTGAATGTGTTGTATTTCTGAGTCCTTTAGCCCATCATTGACTTAAGTAATTTGCTGTGGCTCAGTCCTAGTTTTTTCAAATCCCAAGCATCCATATTAGTCCCAAGGACATCAGTAAGCACAACCATGTTTCCCAGGAAATGTTACTTCACCCCACAATGCAGTGTCTGGGAAGAATTCCAAACCCTTCTGTTCCCCCAGGTCTACAAGAAAGGAAAGGAGGAACACAAACGCTAAGATCTGTTCAACACCTTCAACACCGTCAAAATGTTAGAGAGTGCCAAGTGGCACGGACGTGTCAGGGCAAGCGCATCCTCTGCGGACCAGGCAGAGGGGGAGAGGTGATGCCTCGCAGCTCTCGTGCCCTCCCCTGCCGCTGCCCTGGTGCGGGAGAGGGAGCAGATGGAAGCGAGGTGGGTCTGCCAGCAGCCACCCTCGGGGCTGGCCCGGAGATAACGGAGCAGTGGAGGGGATGGAGGGCACAGCCAGGACCCGCAGCGCTGCTTCCCACGCCCTACAGGTCCAACACCACACCCGTCCCACACCAGCAGCACCGCCGGCAGCTGCAGGGGGATGCTGGAGGTTTTACAGGCACATGACTCAGGCTGGAGGGGACGGAGCAGATGAGAGACCCCGGATCTGGGTCCCCCATCTTCAGGTAAAAGCTGGCAGCGATTAGAGACGGCACAAAGGGAGACGGCATGAGCCGCACGGGACGGCAAAAATGCTTTACCGCGGCCAAGTGTCTGGCAGAACTCTTCTCCTCTCTCACAGAGGGAACCCCAGACAGCGGGAGTTTCCCAGAGTCAATGACTCCGAGCGGGTTTCCATATCAATATTTCAGCAGCCTCTGCCTTCCCAGCACGCAGTCCCAGGCTCCACCAGCATTCCCTCCCTTTCGCAGATGCCCACGCTCCCTCTAGCGCCCGGCTCCGCTTCCCTCACCCCGGCAACCCGCACCCTCCCCTCAGCCTGCGCCCCGGGGAGCCACACCACGCTGCAGCTCATTAAAACTGATGCTATTTGGGGCACGCAGGCCCTGTAGTGCTCTGCAGAGCTGCCTGGCTGGCGATTGTGTCGCATGTTGGAATATGAAGAGGAAAAAACACCGTGACAGCCTCAGTGTCAGGGCTTTGCCACTTGTTTCACTGGGAGAGCAATCAGGTCTCCCTCAGCGCTGAGAGGGAGGAACAAAAGAGATTTGACCACTCAGCATCAATCTTTTCTTATTTTTATTGCATGCTGGGACTCCGCTGGTGACAAGGGCTGGAAATTGACCCTAAAATTTCCATGGCAGATTATTTATCAAATATGTTTACACCCACACAGGCACGTTCTGCAAACACACAGCAAACTTTCTTCAGTTCCCTCAGTCTCATAACACCCCATAAAGGCAGGAAAGGAAATACTTCCATGCTCTTCTTTTTGCATTGAGGAAATATTAACAACAATGATGCCTTTCTCCCTGAATATTAAGGGGAAGTTAGGATGTGGGAATTTATTTACCTTGGATTCCCACACAGAGTTTAAGCAAACCAGGAAACTTGCATGCAAAGGTGTGACTGCAGCAAAGCAGTGTTTTCTAGCTAAGGGATATTTCAGCTTAAAATCCCTCTTGGGCTCTGCCAAGTACATCACCAGATCAGATTCCAGCGTGGTTTACACTGTGAGTCAAACTCCCACAGAGTGACAAACTCTCAGAACCAAGCAAGAAAAAGTGAAGGGCCATGCACATGAGAGAAGGAAATTCATCTGCCCACAGTCCTGCGGCTGTAATTCAGAAAATGGAAAGGTCTCAGAGGTCTCCTTGCTGTACTTCACCATGTTTCCTCGTCTCTCTACTCATTTCTCAATTTTGTTTTCCACTGCTGTAGGATCCTGCAGATTGAATTCCCAACTACAGTAAACTAGCCTAGATCAATCCTACATCAATTTAAACTAAGGATCCAAACAAATACTTTGCTGCTTTGGGGAATTTCTGCAATTACAGCATTCAATACTTCACAAGGAACATGTCATTTAATTTACTGTCCTGATTGAGGCAGGTTGGATTCAACACCTTCAAACACAGATTCTCACTGAAAGACAAACTTGACTAGATCCCAGCCAAACTCAAGACTTAACTTCATAAGTGACAGGTCCCTTGCAATGTCCTCAAACCTGCCCCAACCATCAGCTCAGGCTTGGCCCTCATTTTTTATATGAAACTGATACAGTTGTAAGACAATGCTGAGCATGTACTGCTCTCCTCCATTCTACCTACAGACATCCAGGGAGCTCAAGGAGCATGACACTATAGTATGACTTGAGTAAATTCTCGACTGGTGGCAAGACTGGTTTCCAGTATCCTTTAGTATAATTAACACTAAAGACGTTTGCCCTTCACCTGTGCTTTGCCCATTTAGACAGAACTGCTTTAAAAAAAAAAAATTAAATAATCTTTTAGCTGTTTCTATTTGTATTTAATCCACTGTGAAGCTTTAGCATCAAGTCCTAGGCCTCATCCCTGGTCATGAACAAGTCTGAATACTGTGGTCTGAAGAGAAACTGCTGACAGGCGCCTAGGACAGGAGCAATACTGTTACTGGTCTTGGAACTACAAGAACATCAACAGTTTGCTGTTGCAGGGAAATGGCCAGGGAACCTGCCAGCTTCACAGGATCCACAAGCAATATCCAGGCCCATCCACTGGACATAAAACTGACTTTGTAATGATACAAATCTGGAGAGAAACAACACAAAGAATATTTTCCAGATGCCTTCTTTCTGCTCTCCTGACTTAACATAACCATAAAAGTTGTTGCCTTGCCAGAGTTTCATATTTATTTCCAATCTTCAATTTTAATATTAATTTAGAATGGATTGGCAAAGCCCTGGAGAAGGACTTTAGTGGCAAACTTCATTACTAAAGGTAGAGGAAAAGTGGAACTGCATCAAGACATTTTGCCAGAACTGGCCTACCTTCAACGGCAATGAGACCACAACTTAGTCAAAAGCTATTTGAGAAAGAAACAGCCTAGAATAGCAATTAAAATATCTACCAAATTCAGTGCAATTAATATGATTGCTCTGTCACCATTTTTCACTCTAGGAGTAAACATTGTAGACTGCAATCCAGCTGGATTTTTGGAGAAATGTCACCCATGGCTGACAACTAAATGCAGTTTTGCCTGTCTAAAGATTCCCCTTCCTCACTTCCAAACAGAGCAGTCTATTCGGAATTGCAAATATTGCCCATCTTGTTCTGCCCATCACACACTGCATTGCAAGGCATCTTAATGAAAAACTACCTGGCACACAGTGAGCCCATTGGCCTCCCCAGCTTGTAATTGTCCATGGGAGTGAGTAATGTCTCAGCATCAAACCACCAGTACATTAGCAGATCACACCAGAACACTGCTAACAGCATTCAGAGGAATCATTCCCGGAAGAGACAGGCTTCACTGCGAGGACTTGTACAACCTGCTTGTCACTGCCAGCTCCCAGATCTTGCACAGGGTAAAGAAATAGGACCAGTGGTAGCAGAAGGTAAAGAAAACACATTCAGAGCAGAGTGGTTCCCATCAGATTGGCATCTTTACATGAGCCTTGAAAATCTCCAAAGACTTTCTGGTGCCTTGCTGCACCACTTTCTTTGAGAAGAAACTCTTCTCAATGTCCAATATGACACATGTTGGGGTTGTTAACAATCCTCTTCAACCAATAAGATAAGCTGCATCCTCTCTCTAACCCTACTTCAGATGTCTGTAAGCTGTTGCAAGCACTATCGGCCTCCTCTTTACCATCTTGTCCGAAAGACATCTAATATTCCAAGTCTTGGAGTGAATCCTTAAACCTTACTAACTCCAGAAATGACAGTCACGGGTTGGCTAAACAAAACAGTGCAGCATGGCTGCCAAGATAAAACAAGTGTCTCACAAGCTCTTATCCTGCCTTCCCCAGTTTTCAGGGCTTGGATCATGCTGTAATGCATGCATGCATTGCATCAACACAATTGCATGGTCTGCACAAGTAGCAGCTACATTATTTAAGCACACAAAACTTCTGTGAGTTTATCTTCTGCATTGCTGTACTAAAATGAGATTTTAAAAAATGCACTACTGATATTTTTCACATAGTATGAAAAATTCAACCCCTAGGATCATATAGGAACTTGGCCTGGCTGCAGCAACCTGCAATACTACACATGCCTTAGAAAAATGCTCTCTCCTGCTCTCACTGGGGCATAATAGGACATTTCTCATCTTTATGCCAGGATTTTGGGAGAATTTATGCCAGAATCTGGGAGGTGTCCCTGCCCACAGCAACAGGGATTGGAACTAGATGATCTTTAAAGTTCCTTCCAACCCTTAATATTCTATGATTCCATGGACTTTGCCTCTGGACTTTGCCTTGAGGCATATACACACGGAATAGCTAAATCACACAATGGTTATTAGCTGCAGCATGTCCACAGATAGTGGATTGAAAAATGTCTTCCAGAGAAAGCTAAAAATCTCCATCTTTGCTTCTTATATGGAAAAAAACCCCCACCAATAACATCACAGGATTTGTAGTAATTCCCTCATGGGAATTACTCCATTCCCTCATGGAAAAAGCATGGACAGAATGAAGTACTTCTTATAAACAGCTATATTCATCAGAGGCAACTCTGAAACCTAATGACAACAGTTCCCATTTACCATTCCACCAGTGGTCATACAAGGAGAGAAATCCCAGTAACTGTGTTTTATTCACTGTAGCTTGTTGAAATCTCTTGAAAAACATACTGTCAAAAAACAAGACAGTGAGATTTAAAACTGTAAGAGCATTAAAGCTGTTGCTACTTTTTTTTTTTTTTTTTTGCAGATCCTTATCCTAGAAATCAGGGAGAGAGGAAGGAAGAAAAGGTAATATGAGGAATCAGATCATCTTCCCAGGAAGTTTGGAGAGAGCATCTGGTGAGCAGAACAATATAAAATTTCATGCAATAACATACACATCTAGAGAGGGAAAACAAATGTAGAGGGTACAACTGCTCACTGAATGACACATTTGTACACAGAATATGTGTTCAGAGAGGAATGGCTTTGAAAAAAGAATGGTTTACAGATTTTTTGGGAATAATAGTAGTTTTCACCAAAAGATTCTCCTTTCTTCAGAAAAGACTAGGCAAGAAAACATTTAATCTGGTCTCTACAAGGTCCGTCAAGAGCTTCAGTGACCTTGCTCAATAAATGCTTCCATTAGGGCAGATTGATACTTGAAGCCAAACAGAAGTCTCCTTTTTCTAACATCAGACCCACTGAATTAAGTCAAGTTCCCTTCATAAGAACACAGAGAACACAAAACTAACTTCTAACAGAATCGTATTTTTGCATTTTCCTAACAATTTTCACTTGAAGATCCTCAGGTATTGTACAAAGCAGAAATGAATTCTGCTCCACACCACCACTTTGTGGTAGCTAAGTAGTACTATCCTCATTTAACATGGAAGAGGAGATACAGAGAGGTTAATTGTCTTTCCTAAGGTCAGAGAAAAAGCCTCTGGGCAGGACAAAGCAGAGAACCCAAATTCCCTGATTTCACCAGCCTTTTTCCTCTATCGTAATCCTGACCTCACTATCTGCAAATGGAGAAAACAAAAGTTTGTTGCCTGGAAGGGATTATGTTTTAATAAGTTAAATTGAGATTTGAGGGACATGCGAGGAAAGGGGGGATAGGAGATGGAGGAAGAGTTGCCTTTAAAATAGTAATAATTAAAAAAGAAAAGGGTTTTAACATTCTAGATAACAAGACACCCAGCAGCTGTGAAGATTTCCCTTTTGTGGAGCGTCTGCAGATCTATACATCCCAATATACCGCCAATTTTTCATTAACATGCCTTCCCCTTCTTTGATAGTCCATCCCGTTTTCAGGAATATCCCACCACTAATGCATGAAACTTGATTGACCATGTTTTTAATAAATAAAGTGACGTAAGTGAGAAAGTGACAAAACCTTAGGTTGTGAAGTCTGTTCAAGTAACAGGCAATTAGTAAAAGCAAGCTGTATGCCTCTTTACTGCTTTGGTAGCCTGAATACAATAGCATACAGGCACCTAGAGTCCTACCTACTCTCTTAGGACAACTGGCATAATCATGACACAAATTAATATATTTTTCTATTTTCAATACACCTTCCTGCTGCTTTACATCTCCTGTGACTCAAGAAAATACAGGCTTTGTGATATGAGGCTGGGAACCAATGTGGCTGGCAAAAGAAGCCACAGTTTGCCTGAGTGACCTTGGGCAAATTGCTTGATGTTCCTGTGCTACAGAAACCCCAACAGCAGAATTAGGTAAAAACTGAGCTGCAGCAGAAAAACAGGCATTGGATTCAGCTTTATCTGTTAATAATGAAATAATCCACGTTCAAGCACCTAGCTTTCCCTCCTTAAAAAAAAAACTCAACCAATTAATTACTAAACAGAGGATGTTTTCCCCAAAAGACAGGAGAGAAAAAGTCTCAGAATACTAAACCTTGTATTAGAAAAATCACAAAGGATAAAATTAGCATTTATTAACATGCTTGCTTCTCCTTCTTACAAACACCACACTGGCAATAAACACCAGTCTTTTGCTTTTGTTTGTGCTTTTGAGTTGTAAGCTTTGAATGCATGTATCCTGAGGTGCAAAATCCTAATGGAACACCATTAACAGTCGAGGCATTTTCTTTCATTACCCTTCTCAGACACCTAAAGAATAAGGAAACTAGTTATTTAAGTAGTATTTTTCTGTAAAAGAAACCAGGGAAGGAGGGGAAATTTTGTGAAAATCGCTTTCTGAGCTGTGCTTTAGTAAGAATAACCTTTCTTTCCACTGCAAATACCTACAGAATGAGTTTTCTTTGCTTCTTTAAGCAGAAATACTCGAAACTATTGGAAATCCATGCTGGGAAGGCATAGGGAAGGTGTTTTAGCTTCTTTTGCTCAACACCCCTTGATTCACCATCAAAATGAAACAACAGAGAGGGCATACAGGTTGTTCCCTTCATTACATGGCATGTTATATTAAAAATAAATAATCCTAGAAACAAGTGTAATGCTGAAATATACCATGCAGCTGTTTTCTCTTGTATATTTGCTTTCATCTTTAATGAGAATGGAATTCATGTCTGGCAAACACAACTGCCTTTAAAAATTGGTTAAATCAAAGTAACATCTATATTGCTGTCAGAATAATTGCCTAAGTAATAATAAACAGAGAAAAAAACTTCCAGTAGAAAAAAATTAAGAAGTGGTTGAATTGCACATTAGAACCTATAGCTGATGCTAAAATAGAGAGACAGATAGATAAGTAGGTAGACAATTTGCTTTTTCATGACTAGTAACTTTCATGAAGAATGCATCTGAAAACGCAGCCAATCTGTCTTATGCTGTTAATTGCTTTATACCCATTTCCAATAGTGGCAAAACAATAAAAGAGGCATTTTCAAGGCGGTGACAAGCTATAATAATCAGAATAACGGCAATACTGTCACCAGACTTAAAGGTTTTCCAGAGTACTTTAAATTACATCTGTTCCCAGACTACATGAGAAAAGAAGTCAAAAGAAACTTTAAGTTTTGTCCACAGCCATCTGCCAGGCGTTGCAAAGCGGGTGTGAGGGAGGGCCCTGCACTATTATGGCATAATAGTGTGGGTTCTTGGGACATGCCCCCTACACACGCACACACACAATCCCACAGGCTTTCAGGGACACCTCAGTGACTCGGTATTATTGACTTCAGGAAAAAGGCATGAGATGCCACGAATTTTTTATAAACTTTTTACTGTGCTTGCACAGCACTACGTGCCTTAGCTCAAAGCTCCTTCACGTGCTGTGGGGCTTTCCACCCCTTGATGTATTAATGGGATCTCTCTTGCCTCCAGCACGCACAGCGGGGCACGGGAGGGCTTTTCCACTACCCCTGTACATCATTCATCCCACGCACGGCGGCAGCGAAGCGTGCTTAGGTGTTTATTACATATGGAGAGACCGCGAGTGAGGTTCCCCAGGGGAGCAGCACTCGGGACACGCCGAAGCGGGCGCCGCGGGTCCTCCCTGCAGCGGAGCGGGCTCGGGTCAGCCCGGCCCTTCGGGGCACTCCCACCGCCCTGCCCGGGGACCGCAGCTCTGCCTCTGCGGGCGGGGCAGAACGGTGTTCCCACTCGCCTTCACCTCTCTCCAGGAAAACTTTTCTCCTGCGGCCACCGCTCCGTGTCCCGCTCCCGCTGGTCATAAGGGCACGGTGCCCGCCAAGCGCCCCTCTCCTCCCC